>JAQIXW010002284.1:0-16008 GCA_034700685.1 Willowsia buskii | reverse complement strand
ATCTGACGAGCCGCACATCACCAAATTCCACCCACGTTGGTACTGCGTGAAAAAATACGTTATTGTGATTGTGTGTACAGAGAGGAGAAACAGAGGGAGAAACGTGAAGTCAGGAAAAATGAATTTAAAAGATTTAAGAGGAAACACTTGTTGAGAGCCCTATTGTTTTTCTCGTGACACGAGGAATGGACCAACTAATGCATTTTTTATTTAACAACATGACTCTTCATAATAAATATTCGTTGGCTCACTCAGAAGCAATCTTTTTTTACTCTCTCGTAGAGACTGACTGAGTGACTCACTGCGTAACTCGTAAGTACAGTATATGTCTGATTTGCGTTGATATACGTGGCTCATATATATGAACTTAGTTATGAGCTTAATATGAGCTTATAAAGTTTTGTACACATTCAGTATAGTGCATCTACTTTAGCACCCAAGCATACATATATTACCTGGTAATAGAAAAATGCTTAGGTGCAGAGCTGGTGAATAAGCTTTTGATTTTACCAATAAATTGTGAACTGCGCCTTGACGAGGTATCGTGTACACTTTCATAAGAGGGTTCATGGAAAAAACTCTCTCGTACTACTTGTACTTCTCGTATAAATATGCATTCCTGTTGTAGAGTCTCACACATGCAAAGATGAAGTTCCAGTTACCTTGTGTAGTAAAGTTAGCTTTAGTTTAGAACGCTAAATAGTTTGGACAATCAAACCCCTTGAGTGCACTTAAGTGCTAAAAGGGCTTCACGAAGCACCATACACTACCGTTCTATACGTCAATCTATTTGGTGTACTTTTTTATGTACATATGTAGCTTTTACAGACTTGCGTGTGTGCGTACATAGAGGAAAACATATTCCCATTCCACAACTGCACCTTTTTGCTTTATGGAGTGCGTTTGAGAGTACTCGTATTATTTCAATTTCCGTCCTTTTTCTTTAGTTTTTCTTCGTTGTAAACTTCTTTTCATAAAAGTTTTGCATCAAACACTCCACCTCAACAACAACAAGGGAGTCAAGTTTTTCTCAGTATTTATCAAGCATTATATTATGTATCTTCAATATTTTCCTATTTTTTGTCTTTTCAACTTGGAAATAAAAAAGGATTTTATATGGTCGTTTAATGCCCGTGTACATCTGTGTAGTTAAGATTTCAAGTGTGTTTGGGAAAAACACTGTCCATCTCTTTTTCTACCTGTGGTACTCACAGTACTCATCTTAAGAACAACAATCTACTTTCCGATCATCTCTTCCTTGCTGTTTATCTCAACAAAAACATGAATTTCCTACAAGAGGACAAGCTGAGATGGTCCTTTTTACTGTTAAATCTGATGCAAAAGTATCCCGCTGTCTCACTGGGTGACCCATGATGAGAAGCACTCCAAGTTAGTCATAAAAAGCAAAATGTGTATAATTTGGAAGATTTACTTCTAAAATTAGACAGGATAATAATAACGATAGAGCTCTAAAAGTTGCTTTAAAAAGAGCTATTTTCGCTAAGAAAAAGCATTATTATTAAAAGAGCTGGCTTTGTTCAGTTCAGTAATGTTTATAAAAAGCAATCTGGTAGCCGAGAAGGGATAAGAGGAAAAACTAGAATGAATCCATGATAATGTCCTGCTTAATATGTCGTAGTTATAGATCTACGTACCATATCATTCCAAAGATAAACTCACACTAAGGCATTTTTACGCTCATCGAGAAATGTAGCAGCATGAAACTACCGGACCTGTTAGTTGGATAATTGCAGAGTGGAGTCAACAGTGTAGTAAGAAGCGTCTCCACACAAACGTGCAGTTAAAATTAGGGGAGAAAAGTGAAGAAGATGAGAGAGGAGAGCGAGTAGAGATCGCTACTCGATGTTATGATTTCATGTGATTAAACCTCCTATCATTCTCAGAATCATTATAATAGGATGAAACAACCATCTCATCGCTATAATCATTATCATTATAATAACTACTGTACAGTTTGCTGCATCGTAATAATATTATGGAAAGAGGTAACAGACACCCATTTTCGAGTCAATACAAAATCACTGTACAATGCCAAGGTGGAAAGGCGAGATTCGGAAGCTTGACGCATTTTCTATAGAGAATATATATCTTTCTTGCATAAGGCTTCTCCACATACTGTTCATTTTTGTGTATAATTTGTGACTACCTTTGATATAAAGTATAATATTATCTAAACTTAATTTGTAGCGTAAACATAGAAAGCTACCTTCCTGACGTTTTAAGGTCAGTAGCAAAAATAGTTACTGGTATAGCTACTACCATGTTTGAAGGATACGTCATTTTGTACATGCTATAAAAACTGTTTCGTGTAATTATTACCGGGTCAGTCAAATGGTTTAGTTAAATCAGAATCTCCTCTTTGCGTACATATTTCTCCGTTTTAATATAACAATTTATAATGCACTAAAATGAGATGCACTCTAAACTAGTGTTTATAAATGCTTTTACGTATTATTTGTTTGTATTTATAGATGACCTAAATTATACGTAATTATCCACCGCCACACACACAACCTGAAACTGCATCGCAACTGCAGTGTGAGACGTTATAAAGTTTTAATAGATGCATGCACTATCTATCTCTATCGTGTTGCTACTGTTATAGATATCAAGCTTTCTGTCGCTGTGATTAAAGCACGAAATGCACATCTGTCTGCATCTGCATTTATTGAAAAGAATGATAATGGGTTCAGTCCAGTACAACTATGCTGCTGTGAAAATGAAATCTTTTCACATGCTCTCAATGGAATGGGAATAGGATGATTAATATAAATGCTAGATAATTATTGGCAACTCCCATAAAATTACCATTGCATGGTAGATGTTAGATAACCGACAAAATGCAGGTTTAAACGGTAATGAAGATGGGTCCCTGAATTGAATATATATT
Source organism: Willowsia buskii (assembly GCA_034700685.1). Taxonomy (NCBI): domain Eukaryota; kingdom Metazoa; phylum Arthropoda; class Collembola; order Entomobryomorpha; family Entomobryidae; genus Willowsia; species Willowsia buskii. The sequence goes on along the minus strand of JAQIXW010002284.1, from coordinate 13,097 downwards.
GCATTCATTATTTATCATCAATTCAGCTATAGATTTTGATTTTTTTTTTGCAATGTGTACAAATTGGTATGATTTGCTCCATTATTATTAATAATTGTCTAGAAATATTCGAAAACACTTTAAAAGAAACTGTGTTCCAGCAACACCAAAAAAATATTGGAGTGCTGTATATTTTTTAATATACAACACGAACATTGCAAAAATATAGATAAACTGAAATTACCCTCACAATCTGATAAAAATACATCAACAGAAATCATGGAATTTCCATTTATGAAAGGGACACGAATTAACACTCGTTTTTCTCATTTTTCCACCATGTATCATGAGACTCACATAACCACAAACCGAAGAAAAGAAGTCATTAAACTTTGTCAAGCAAGCTTGACCAAGTTGTGGTGGAAGTGGTATGAGATACTAAAAACTCTACGATGCATTATTTAGATTATAACATTATATTATAGAGAAGAGTATGTACACTCTTTGTAAAGTCATACGTGTATAAAAACTTTAAAACGATTAATATGAAAATGACGAAGCAAAGATGAAGATTGTAATAAAAGGGGAAGTTGTTGGAAGAGAGTAAAATAGATGATATGAGTTGATGAGAAAAGGAAACATGATGGGGGCGAGGTATAAAGTAAAAATGCAATGCAACAGTGCATTCACAGCTACATTCAAGGAGATAATGATGATGACAATAAAAAATGTTACGCAAAAGAAAGATGAGTTAAAAATAATAGTATATAGATGAATTTATTTTATGAATATTAAATGAAACAGACAGCTCAGCTCGTAGGGCTGACGGTGAAGAAGAAGAAGCCATGAATGGATATTTCGTGTTCATTATCTTCCATACACATCATCATCATTTGCCATCATCAATCCAACACCATCCCTGAAAAATTAATTGACATCCTGCAATAATAAAACGTACTAATGCACTCAGTTATTTTATACTCAAAGATTGACGGATCATTACCAAACTCTTACGGTTAATTATTGCAAACTCCTTTTCCTACATTCTATCAGCATCTCCATAATATTGCAAAAAACTACTCACGTTTGACACTATTTACCTTTATCGATCATTTGTACTCCCATTTTACGACGCAGTTGTGTAGTAATCGAAGCATTCAATATTATGTTTGCTCTATTACTGTAAAGAAAAACATATAAAGCTGTGCTAAATATGTGAACGTATCTCTACCACCATTTTCAGGATTTCCATTTTTGAAACTGACATCGTCATCGTCATTATATTGTGATACCCGTTTGCTATGTCGCTTGTAATGATGACCGAAATCTCAAACAGTGCGTATAATATGCGACCACGACGTATGTATCACGCTACACAATGTTTATCGTTGCATACTTACAAGAAATTCATCCGACAGAACACCTTCATTCAAAGGAAAATGTAATTATTTCTGCATCTCTTACTTCACCCGTATCCAATACATGACTTTTTGTTTCATATTCCGTTGTTCGTTAACGATGTAAATGGTCACCCAATCGCAATAATGAGCTGTCAGAAATATCTTGAGAGCTAGAAGATTTGTGAAGTGTCGGAGTTGAGCTCTATATTGAGGTCATAAAATTCAATGTTTTCATAAAGCCTGTTATGCCATTATATAGTTTTGGCATTTTATACTACATCAATTGCAAGTCTAGTGCTCTACAGAACAGACATACATGCTATTATAACAATATGCATAGGTAATATAAAATTATTTGCTTTATATTTTTAAACTAACACTGCATCGCGAAACTCAAATTTGAGTATCATGAAAAGAAGTAATGAAAAAAGACACAAGTAGAATGTTTTGATTAACTCTCTGATTATGACATATGAATGTAAAACCATCAATGAGCTTCACTTCGTATGAACCTAAGAGAACATGCTACGAATACACTTTAGAATCTCTACTTGAGTCAGATCAAACTATCTATCTGATCATGCCGCAACTCACGATACATGTGGATTCATAAACATAATTTTGCAGATTTGCAGACCATTTCAAATTTGATAACCTTAAACTTTCCATAACATCACTCGCCAAAGGGGATTTCACGGAAATGCATACATTATCCAGCTTATGTCTAGCGTCTACCCATTTTGCAATAGTCTACCATCAGACTCATAAAATGTACGAAATGAAAACCTTTTTCACCCAATCCTCATGATTATTCTGGTGAAACAAATATTGAATTATTGACAAGTTTTAACCACACAAGATAGCCAAGATAAACTGAATGATACAGTCGATCGAAGTGAGAGAGAGAGGGAGAGAGAGCTCACCGTGAAGGTATGAGATACATACGTTGAGTATGCTTACACATACACAATAAAGTTGTGGACAGAATGGTAAGCAATTTCTAAAGGAAAACGATGACTAAACATAAAAGTGCAAAGCTTCATGTATGAATTATTGGATTAAAGCCGACGGCAACAAATAAAAGAAAACGGCGAAAGCAAACTTATCTTGTCGGGATTGAAGGCTCAAATTTATATATTCTTTCAAGATATGCGCATAATATCTTAGGCCACGTTGCATCTTTTGTTTTTCTACCATTTTGCTTGAATGCATGATGTACAGCGTTTCTCCTATGAATGAATAAACGAGCTTATGAACTCTGGATAATATTATTTTCATAATCATAAGAAGTTGATGACGATCTTGCTGTGCTATATAGTGAAATGATAAGATGGTGATGGTGCCGGTCGATCGTTCAATTGAGCAGCAAAATATCTAGTTTCAACTTGGCTCTCAGATTTCCTTCGTTTGCGGATTTGTAGCCGGCAGTGATTTTTGCTTATGTTATGCAACAAATGAAAGGTTTATTTGAATCGTAAAAACGTAAAGTAATGCACATCACGTGTAAGGAGTGGTGATTGGAAATGGTGCAAATTTACAAGACTACCTTGCAGACAAAATCTTTAAATTACGGATCAACTTACACAAGTACAGAACTGGTTGGCAAACTCCAATTCACCTTAATGCATAATAACCAACTTAAATTGATAGGGCCACACCGACATAACTGTAGGGTGCTCGTTTGCAAACATTTACTCTTTAAAAGAAAACAAGTCGGTATAATCTAGTAATGAAATCTGATGTAAGGTATAAATGCTTGTGAAGGAAACGGGAAAAGTAAAAGTGCAAATTTCAACACATGAGTTGTCTATTACACATTTAGCAAAATACAAGCACACAAAAGTAATGGAAATATAAATGGCTACATAAGTATACGACTTCTTTTTATAGAAACTTGCGATTCGATCACAATCCCACTCAAAAATTTGAAGAATGGGATGGATGGATGGAATGGTGAAAAGAAAAGAGAGTAGCGAGCGGAGCCGCCAACAATAATCCTTGAAGGTTATAATCCTGAGATCTTGAGAAAAGTGGAAAACCGAAAACTGCTTACCATAACTTATAAACATGGAACTTAGGTACGTGAACCCTTTTTTTACTCTTTTCCATAACATGTGATAGCTTTTTGATGTACATGATCATTTCAGAGAGAAAATATATGTGAATATGAAATCCTTTCCTTCACTCAACCAGAAGCATGAAGGCAAGCGTGTGAAATGTGACGGAATCGAGTAGCAAGTAGTAAAGACGAGTAGGTGAAGTACAAAAAAACGTTCACAAAGCCCGGTGTAATAGCCCATAAAGTTATGAGGACGTACTCACCGCCACCGCCACTTCTTACTACTACCTTTCTCGCCTCTTTTTATACACCAGTTTAGCACACTTTTATATTTTATGTTACATTCCGGAAGAAGAAGAAATTCAAGGCAAAAGAGGCTATGAGTAAAACGCACAGTTGATTTGATCCGAAAGAAGGTGTTTCTATCATCGTTTATCTGATTGTCCTACTACTTTTTTCTGGAGTGGGACAACGATAAGCCCATACCTAACACGACAAGAATCTTTGATTTTGCTGAGTGCGTCACTTTTTGGGCCTCTGCTTCATGCTTCTACACTGTTTGTACATTCACATATCTAACGTTTTATGGTCGGCGAGAGAGAAAAAGTGCACCAATATTCTAGGATCGTTTATTCGAAATTATGATTTGGTTTTGTGATTGCCGGTATAAATCGCGAATATTATTTCACTAACTGACAGTCCTATGAGCATCAGATGGAAAGCTTTGGACATTCGTAGCACACAAGAAAGCACAGTAATGTTTTAACATTTATACAACAAGGTTGAATCAATTGGAAATTGATTACAGCTATAACGCACAATTAGTATCAGTTTTAACTTTATAGCTTCTGAAAAGCAACCAATTTAAAAAATAAATTCGATGCATTACAATAACTATCACTCTTAAAGGTGGAATTCATAAAATACGTAACTATACATAACATGTATACTCAATACTCATGCTACTTTTCATAAGAGTCATGGCATAACACATAAACCATCTGTAACTTAATCAAGAAAACATAGAAAGTCCCCTGTTTGAATTCAACCAGAAATGAAAAATGTGTATACAAAAAATAAAAATGGATTTTTACAGTGGGTATACATAAATCTCATGTGATTTCCATACGGAAACACTTTTCTTTTGTCATATTTAAAGCTTGCAAAACTACACAACTTCTCTTCTTCTCACGTTAGCAGAAGGTTTTTAAATTAAAAAGATCAAGTATGTGAGAGAGAGAAAATCCATTGTAAGTTTACCGAAAAAGTGTGAATAGTCTTTTTGCAAAGCAGTGCCTTCACTTTATTTGGGACATGGAAAAAATAGGACACCATCAGTAAACTGGAAATATCAATACCAAAATATATCCAATGCCATTTATATTGTATTACTTCCTCGGAAAATTGAGCTGTTACACTTCATGTCAGGACAATTTCATCGACTCTTTTTAGCTTGCTCTTTCATTCTTCATTCATAAACACACAGTACTGCACAAGGCATGCCAGGCACTTAAAGCCATATACATGCATATAAGAAAGTTGAAATTCAGACAGAAGCATAGACTGCAAAAAATATTGTGTGCTTTCTCTCGCGAATCTGGTTTCTGTTTGTAGCTGAGTGACTGGGAGTAAATCTTGCTGATATGCACTTCTTATTTTGCTCGGAGGAAGTGAGAGAAATAACATGTTTTAAGGAAAACCCGGCATATCATCTTATTCCTTCCTTCCTTTCTCTTCTTTGTCAAAGCCGCAGTTCACTGGAAGTAAACGACTGAACTATTATTTGCACAATATAAATATATTACACAACTAAAGTTCCGATTTCCAGTATATACAAATATATGTGTAGTGTTAATGCTATCATGCGCAACGCTTATAGCAGTGATATAATAAGAATAAGGTGCTAGTGTGTTATATGAGGTGACCTTCTTTCTGTGCCATTTTGAAATTATTATAGGCATTGCCAATGTCCCAATGTACTTATAAGTATCACAACGGTAATAGACCCGCGTTGAGATGTCTTTTATGTGTGTATGCAATCCCATCCAACAGCCATCTTAATGCAATTCCAAGCTTCAAAGGAAAATGGTTGCATATACTGTTTGCTATAATATAGACTACATGTCAATGGAATTTAAAAGGCTTCCCATGTAAACCAAATAAAATGTGAAAGAAAAAAGAGCATCAGCATATAAACAACTATAATACTTTCAACTTTCTTTTGCTTACTTGTCTGTCTGTCGGTTGTACTTCTTTTTTCCTTTTCCATTATTACATCACACAAAAACAGCACACAGTGTACTATGTATGTGTGTTATTTGAACACTAGCAACGATGTTTACACCCCGTAAACCATCTCTCTGTTTTCCTTTACTATCCAGTTAAAGCCATCTTTCTAAATCTATACGCCTCTTATGGATACAACTAGGTGCAAGGCTGATAGCCATTTTCTCTGTTTGCTTCACGTTTCTTTTCGGCAACTTTTTATGGAGACAAATTGAATCCATTCAAATACCTTGTCATCGACAGTGCGGAAGGAGATTGTCTTGTATGGACTGCATTTATTTTTGTCAACACTGTTTGGAAAAATATTATGCTTACTCCGACCAGAGACAAGGAACAGCAGCAGAAATGGCAGCATCATGCGGAGAGAGACTACAACTTGAAACCTAAAGTGAAGTGTGTGGGTCCCACCCAATGCATTTTCTTCGGAAAGAAGATGAAACTTATAGCTTGTTTCAACGAATATGTTTAGAGGAGACAATTTTTTATCTCGATATGCATACTATAAATGTATATACACAAGCGCAACTATAATACATTAGACTGTAAAATGTAATTTTTGCAGGTTTGATAATATTCCACATCTTTTGTACTAGAGACACATCAACCAGTAAAACTTTATATTTATTTCTGTCGTGTGAAGTATTACTAACAGTAGTGCTACCTTGATACATCATTCTTGGCTCAGTGATTGTGCGAGTGGTTTTAGCCACGACTTTCAGCTTTCTGAATGTCCCAATGTTCATCACGTAACTATTCCCTTTTGTAAAAATGCACTTCTTGCATCGTGTTGGCATTATACAAGCGCATTAGTCTGGGGATATGTTTTCAGATTTTCATTTTAAATGATGAATGCATACCAGTTCATGTAGTAAAAAATACATCTCTCAATTTTATTCTTTTTGTATTCACTGAATTGAAATGAAAAGTGATGGAATTTGCCTTGTTGACAAGTTATTTATTAACTTTATGAATATGTGTGAGCATCGTAAAATATTCTCAGTCATTTTCTTGCACTTGTAATTTTTTTGACTGCTTCATCGACTGCGTTGGGAATATTACGTCATTAAAATAGCAATCTTCAAGTTGAAAAGTTATTTACTGGAATTAATCTTCTTTGAAGGAGATTATTATTAGAGCCGTTATTGATGAGTATGGCAGTTTAGCCCATTACTCCACTAATTGATTGGGTACTAGAAAAACAACCTTGAGTCAGTAACAAAATGATGAACACACTTTTGTTAGTGATTGACAAAAATATAAGTAAATCAAAATGTCATCTTATAAATGCAATTAGAAAAACACCGTAAGATTATGATTTTAAAATTAACATAGACAGTTGAAAGAGTTATTCATGAATGCACACTTTCTACTCAACCAATTATTGACGGATAAAATGACCATCAGTGAAAGGAAAAGTCTAAAATTAAGACGATGCTAATCATATAACGGATAATACATAAAATGAAAAGGGCTTTATTAAAAATACAAACTTTGAAACTACAAATAGCGCCATTGAAAGTTCTTTGAGGGTGAGAAGTATTATTAAAATGCATGCATGCACATGGATTATTATAGCTTTTGGCACTCAATCAGTTTACGCTTTGCTTTGGATTGTGATGTCGTGGTCAGTCATAATAGTACAGATGTGCGAGCGTATATATTCATGGCAAGTGAATACCAAAATAGTCAAAGAATAAGAGTGATCACCGTCATCGTTGGTTCCTAATAATTTCTTCAAACTCAAGTCCATTACAAGTCATTACCACGAAGCGAGAGATAGATTGAAAAGGAGAAGAGAAAAGGAAATTACGCCTTCAGCAGCTCTCTTAAAGGCATCATCTCAGACGAAATCTCACGTAAAAAGTCTTACTTCTTCTGATATGTGAGCATCATAATAAGCTATAAATAATACAAGTAATGCATGACAAGTTACACATGAAGAATAAGCAGGTAAACCACCCTAAGTTCACTGTTTTTCTACAAACTCTTTTCTAAACTTCATCTTTGTAATACCACCGATACGGATTGTACGTGTGTATGCTTATAACATGAGTTATGAATATTATGACTACTGCCATTGTGCAGTCAAGTTTTGGTCAGTAGTGGAATGGGCCACGTCAAAACTTTGATAAAAAATAATGCAGAGTCAGGACTGAACTAGTGTGTACACATTAGGTAAATGCATTATAGTAATCATTGACGTACAGAAAACATCGAAATTTACCACCAAGCCACCGCACCAGCGACAATAACAACTCTAACACCTTGTCTCGTAAATAAGACGGAGATAAGACATCTCTCTGTAGTTTAATTTGAACAAGAAAAAACGCGAAAACTGTTTATCTCGCCACTGGAAAGTCTAGACTAGTTTTTCAGATGATAGTTTGGTGATCTATGAAATATGAAAGTTTACCATGTACACTTGTGATAATAAATGTGTTAATAGAGCAAAACTCAGCAATAGCTGGCAATGGGGAAATATGATATTGACTGAAAAGGAAAAACAAGACGGAGTTTCTTGGCCATAAGCACGACGTTTTGAACCTGTTTGCTTCAGAACTCTCATAAAAATCACAAGTAATCCAATACACTGACCAGTGAGTCAGATTATTTCAGATGGCTCACGGATTTTGTCTTGGTCACTTCCGATACATAAAAATTATGAGGGTTTTATGAGCTCCGTGTGTAAGTGCAGAGTGTGTATAATATGTGAAAACGCAATGATGTATGAAATTCGGGGATGCATCATCATCCTTTCTTCAGAACGAAACGAAAAATATTATAATGTACATCATCGTCTCGTATATCAATTGATGCAGGTAACAAGTGATTCGTCCTGGTGGCTGTGTGAAGATCACAAACAACGAGATACGAACAAGTTGAAGTGCGTCGTGCTGTCCTGCAAAGCCAGATCTGTTAGTAAGCTAAAATGAAAGGCGAGGGTGGTTTGGTATAATATATTTTCCTTCTATCAAGTTATGTCACATTGTATGGTAACATGCGTTTATAGCTGAAAACAAGTGAACGACTGGTGTGTATGTGTGTGGTGGTAGTGCTGATGTGGTAGTGAGTGGTAAAGAAAAGAATTGCAGGAACTAGTATAGCTAGTAAGTTTACAAACTTGAAAAAAGAAGTAAAGAGGGGGAAGCCAACCTGAGGTACCGAAGTGAGTTCCTCAGCAAACCAACTTTGTTAAGCTCCTCAGTCCACGTTCTGCTTTGGTCGTGAGCGGAGGTCTATGTCTGTCGAGAGTCTGTTTCTGAAAGAGCAAATGTTCTTCACAAGTGCAGAGTTCCCCGTTGCATTCAACAAGCAAGGTGAAGGAATTTCATTTTGAGCTGTGTGATTTTGAGACATTCGTACAATACATCACTCACACCTTCCTCCAACAAAGTGTTTATTATTATTATTAAATGGTGAGATTATGTGCAAGTATTATTCAAATTTTTTTTACAGACCAAGCGTCTTATGTTCTTGAAGCCAGGAATAAATTTCATATACTGAAGAAATTTTAGAGTCTTGAATGATCAGTCAAGGTGTTATTTTTGGTGGAAAACGAGCTGAAAAGAAAAGAATAGTGTAAAAAGTCGTGCAAACATTTTACCTTCAGGACATTAGACTATTGTTATCATCAACGTAATCAATATCGTCATTTTCAAAGATATCGATATTGTTTATCGATACATTTTCATTTTCCTAAGAGAAGAAACAAAATTATCGGTGAACACATAACTTTCTCGCCTTGGGTTTCTGATATTCTTGGAGTAGACTGTGCAATATAAAATACGCAAATATTATCAGTTGAACGGATTACACGAAAATAAAGAACTAAACACTTTACATGTTATTGTTCTTGGTGTATAAAGAGGAATCGTGCGGGTTTTATTGTGAGATTCAGTCACTAGGTCGTTGCCAGACCATTCTTGTCAGCAGCAAACGGCTTCACAAAAAAACTTTACATCAGAAACTGTCATCGCCTGAGAATACAAAGAATGACGAAACGTGTTGTTATTATCACTTTTTAAAATTGGAAGCGTAACCATTATTACAACTACATTGCTTCAATCGATAGCACAAAATTAATATTAAGAGGAGAACAGTAGAAATACTGAAAACAGTTGCTGTTTATTTATCCATCTGTATAACAGCTTCTTAGTGAACGAATGCTTTGGTTTTAAAGTACTTATTTCTCACCCGTCAGCCTAATCAAAAATTGCTGTGCAGACAGTGGAAAAGTTGGGAGAGTGAATATTTTTATTATTTTGACCATTGTGTTCCACAGTACCCGGTCCATTTTCGCCCCTTATTGTTCTACCAAAAAGATGGACAGCAGCAAGAGTGAATAGTGAAGGAAAGCGCTTACATTTTTTGCTGCGTTTCAACATTCAACAACGTCCTATCGTCGTGATTGGACCTGAGGCTAATTAAACTCTCATTAATACGTGTCTCATTAACGTCTGTCCAAAAGGAACACAACAATAAGGAATAAATAGGATATATCGTCATACTCCAATAAAACGTATAATATATTGAAAAAGACCAGGTCTAAAGACTTAAGATACCGTCATGAAAAAACTGTTAAAACAGAACACTGTTTCATGATCAAGGAACTTGAGTTCGTTCGTGCATAATAATTCAAAGAGATGAAACTAATTAGTTACTACATGGTTTGATGAAAACAAATTCGATCAAAAGGCGATAAACAAGGTCCCGTCACAAAAACGATAAACAGCAACGTAAAAAAGTTCTTTTAAAACTTTGTGCAGCCACAAGGAAACATTGATTTTTTGGTGAATTTTGTTTACAAAACACGGAAGCAGTGAAAAGTCAACATTTCATCTCTCATTTCATTTACCTACTCGTCTTGAACATTTCTTCTGTGGTATCTGTAAGCGATAGTAAAGTTTGCACTGGAAACAGTTTCTGTGAAATCATCAGTCCAGTCCAGCAAAACCCCGTAAAGTTTTCTGTGTGAAGAGAAAATTTTACAGCCACATAATTTTACTTACGCCACAGAGGATCATCGCTGTCATCATCATCAAAGAACTCACTCCACTCACACTTCACTTCCACAGACATAGATTTATTGTTTCAACAGACCTTACTTATTACTGTTATTATTACACACGCATAAATATACATAACAGTGGGAAAGAGAGAGAGAGAGAGAACATCTCTTGATGAAAGCGTGAAGTATGAGGAAAGGAGCTCAAGTGCAGAGTTGCTACTTCTTCATGTGGTAATCCTCCTTCTTGTGACAAAAGGGCGGAAGGAAACTCAAGGAAACCAAGCATCTCTCTCTTATTTTCCAAAAGAAAGACGCAGTGTATTAATATAGCTCAAATATCATAAACAAAGATGTTTATGAATGGAGTGCTTTCCAAGTCCAAACCCCAACAATAATTGTGAAAGAGCGGGAGCGTTCCTGTATCTTTTGAGACTATAATAGAATCATAATAATAATAATAACTGGAAAAACAACAAAGTACAAGAAAACAATAACTCGTTCATTGGGTTTTCTCCCCTGCAAAACAATATTATTATCTCTTTTCCTGTGCGTACGTACACGGTGTGTATCTCGCACCGCCAGTGCTATTGTTGTCGTTGTTATTAATAATGTTTGTTATCGTCATCACGCCGTTCCTCTTGTATGTTGTTTTATGAACACTTGGTTATAGTATTCTCGCTATTTTCCACCACTTCTTCTATTCATTTTATTTGATTCATTCATTTCACAAGGAGAAGAGTTTTTTTGTGGTCTGCGAACCGGATCCAGCAGAGGAAAGCAAGGGCGGCTTTTTGTTTTTTGGTATGTGCTTTCGCATCCCTAGCAGCAGCTCCTGTGATGCGAAGGACTAACAAATAGGAAGAAGAAAGGAAAGCTACTGTGCGGAATCTATAAGGAGAGCCTTCTGCATCAAAAACAATAAGAGGCTCAATATATCATCTCTTAATGCTCGGCTTTTCTCCCTTTTGCATAATACGAGGAGACAAGGAAATCTCGAACACTTGCACTTTGAGAGAAAGAGACAGGGAGAAGTAGAAGGAAAAAGTGAAAATACTTCCCCAAAATACAAACTGCTTTGTTAACAGTGTACTCAGAACAACACGAAAGGTGTATGTTTTTGCTTTGTTGTGCTGTTTGTTGAAATACTAAAATATTTATTTCAAGAAGAAGCAAACTTTCATGCAAATATATGCAGCTGTAATCCGTACTAAGCCGTTGTTTTACAGTCCCTTGTAGGATTCTCTGCTACAGAGTTACAAGTGAAACCACTTTAGTAACGTTGTCGCGTACTCGGGTTTATTGACCAAGTCTTCAGAGGCTGGAGAAGAGGAAACAGCTGGACAGTTTGTTACTTATTCCAAGAAGGAACGATACTTATTACATTTCAACATTTTCAGAGAAAATCGCTTCTTACATAATTATTGCAAGCAGAAAAAGCAACAGAGAAGCATAACTAACTGAAGTTCAATTACAAGATATTTCATTCTCAGGAAACTACACAGTGCTGTAGGTATACTTTCTGAACTTTTGTGTTTACAAGGACTACAGTACCATACGAACAACTGCCCCAGGAGATTTGCAGCTTGTGTTGTAAGTAGTAATTGTGGCATCTCAAGTTTTCCGGCAGCAAACAAAAGAATGGACAAGTGATTAATAAGGTGCCAAATACGAGGAGAAACGTGTAGAAGTAAGCAAAACAAAAAGTAACAAAAACAAGAGCGCTACGTCGACAGTGAGAATAGAGTAGACTGAGCACACTGAACTTTTGCATACCCGTCTGATGTATAGTTTGATGAACTTACGTAGATATTTATGTATAATAATATACCTAATTGTCATAATAAATGCAGAGAAATAGTCTAGCTTTCCGTGTCCTAGGAAGAGAAAGTGCATCTATAACTTTCCCGGTCCAGTTTTGTTCTCGTTAAAAAAAAGTATATAAAAAGCAGAATGTCTTCTTCCTTTCCTTTTTCGCTACAAAGCGATTCACGTCTTTGCAAGAATCCGACATCCAACCGTTTAAAGTAAACTTTGCTTGTACACGTTCGTATTCTGCACGAAGAACAATAATATTCTCGTAGTGCATATGTCATCCCCATGTACGCATTATAGGGAGGGAGAGAGAGAGTGAATGAAACCAGAAACACTTAAATGGTAAAATTACCACAAAGATCACGTCTTTTGTAAATTATACATGTATAAAATACGGAGACGTCACTTAAAGGGGACTTTGGTAGCTGCTGGCAGGCATTATATATGAACTTTGCGAAAACGAGGGCAATATCAAATATTATTATTGCAGACACAAAAACGAAGGAAAAGGAGACTGCTCGACTGACTACTGACTTGGTATACGGAAAGAGAA
>JAQIXW010002283.1:0-16008 GCA_034700685.1 Willowsia buskii | reverse complement strand
TTAGTGAGCGTGTAGAGAGAAAAGAAACCGGATGCGACCTTTCATGTATTGATAAAGTCATTGAAGACATACAAAGATTATATGAATAGCTTACCTTAAAATTTCAATACTAAAGTGAACTCGTGATTAAAGTGAATATGTTATTATATGAAACTCCAAACAAAATCATAGTGTCCTATCAGCGAATTACCCTGGTCGGGGATGCTGATAGCCGAAATAACTATAACTATGCTGTGACATCTTGTTATAAGCCTTTAAAAAATTCAATTATGCATGGTTCAGTGCTCAAAGTCTAGTTAAATTTTTTGGACTTTCCCCTTCAATGAGGCATCTATCATTTGATTTTAAAATGTGTTTTATTTGACCCAAAATCTATAACAATTTATCACATTAACCTTAAAACTAATCACAAAATAAAGTTTGTACTGTACGATTAATATGATAGACAATAGTTAGTCTATATACATCAAGTTGATTATCTAATTTATATAAGACTGCATATTATATATTATTGGTTTAGAAATAAACGCAAACGTAAGATTGGCCAATTCTAAAGAAAATCGGTGAAATTATTTTTATGCCCATAACCTTTCAGACTTTGAAATTAGTCAGGCATCTCAAATTTTCTACTTCATTTCATAAAATACTGCAATTAGCCTCCAAAAAGTCCATAATTTCAAATTTTAAATTACCAATTTTGGCATTGCTCCAACGCAACATCAGTTGACTAATTGGTTAAATGATGATTATATATCGTTAGAAGCGATTATGCTGGCTTAAACAATTTATTATAATATTATGCAATTACCTTAAATCTACAAAAGCTTTCGATGTTTCAGCAATTCAATTTCAATTGAATGTCTTTGTCATTGTCATGAATTGAAAGTGTTATCATTTACATCCTAGAGATATGGTAATTTTGTGTTAATATCAGTATTGAAATAAATTTCTAACGTTTTCATTTATTGAACTCCTCGGCTAAATAAATTTTTTCACAAAGTTTAATAATTATTCGTTATTCTGGAAAAATCTCTCAAGTTGTCAAGTTGTACAGTCAATTGTAATTTTGAAAGGATTGCGGCTTTTCTTACTTTTTCTAGCGTTTAAATATGCTAAGGAAATACGAAAAACTCTCCGTGGCGTTCATAAGCCATTTCTTCCGCTACTGTTGGCCGTTTCCAATAACCTGGAATGAAGATTTTTCGACTATACACATATCCAATCTTAAAGCGTTACTTGCGCCAGGATATTTACCATTTGTCCTTTCTTTTACACTTGTTATCTTATATTCACTGAGTAACGGCGTAATTGCAATATTAATTGGGAAAACTGAATTGTCACAAAACTTCCAAAAGATTGAAGGCATTATAACCAGTCTAATATGCGCGGCTCTGCTTGCATTCACGGCACTAATGTTTGTTATCTTTGACAATGCAGACAAATTGATGTACGGACTATCCACATTGTTCAGATTGGTGAATAATATAGAATTGGAAAATGGTGACAAAAATATGTTATTTTAGTATTATCACAAGCAGAATAAAGACACGTAAAATAAAATGTTAACATTTTGTACCTTTCAGGAAATGGCCTTGATGTGGTTGCATGTAAATCAGCATCTAAATCTGATATTTATCAAAAGCTTGGAACTTTGTCAGTGATAGGTGTAGCATTGTGCACTTATATAGTTCCATTGGCATTTCTGTTGTCAGGATACGATCCAGGAAGTTATATCATTGAGCTACTCTCTCCGAATTCATCACATCGTAACGTGTATACTCTTGTGCTTTTTATAATAATCAGGGCAGTAGTATGCTTTCTAGTGGCTGTGGAAACATTTCGACCATTATCAGTTCTATATGTCATTGGTCAAGTTTTTCTTTCAAGGTTTTCTTTTCTCATGAATTGGCTATTATTGTGTCAGTCATTTGATGTCTATCGGCATTTTTACGTTCAAGGCTCAATACTTTTTAATGTTTCAAAAGATGCACTTCATAAATTATTGTATTTATTGCTTACATGCATATTCTGGATAAATGTGGTTCTGTTCTGGATTTTAGTGAAGTGCTCACCTAAAAGTATTTCTGTGCCGTTGTACTGCTGGTTTGTAAGTGGTTTGGTATTATCGCTTGGAATCGTTTTTAAGGGGCTTATTGTCGTGTGTAAAACAATGGAAGATGCAAAACTGTCAGTTGAAGCGAACCAGTTGAGAACCCGGTCTGCATATCGGCAATTTCCATCAAAGTCAAGTAAACTGTTGTGCTTGCAAGCTCGAGCCATTTTTCCAATTCGAATGAAGTACGGATTTTTTGGTTGGCTGGGTAAGGCGGTTGTAGCTGAGTACATGTGGGTAATGTGTCTTCGAAGCTTTGAGGCTTTGATACTCTTTCAGTACTAAATACTTCAGTACATAGATTTAATTATTGTAGCTACTGATGAATATCTTTAGTCTAAAACATTTAGTAAGCATAAAAAAGTAAATATACTTACTCCAAATGTTCTGGAGTGGATTTTGTTAATATTTTTCCATGTAATCATTTTTGACACAAATTATGGTAGATTGGATTCATATTTATTTTGCTGTAGTAGATATTAGAAAATTATTCGAGTGGTTTGAAGTGCTATGAATAGTACGCTAAAATAATTTTTGGGTATTGCGTTTCATATTATTAATGTAGTGTGTTTAAAAAAATTTACACGTAAATAAAGTTTAGTGGAACATTTTACATAAAAGCTTTGACATTGGTAACCTTCAGTTTTTACGTGTTAGTATTTTATTTGGGTTAGTATGCCAAGGTTTGCAGCATTATTTCCTTGAGGTGCAGCTATCTATGATTTGATATATAATCGTCGATTCTCTCAGCCAAATTTCTTCCAGTCGCAATAAAAGAAATTCTCTATACAACCGGCATAGTATTTTACTAAAACCAAATTACTACCATGTTGTCAAGAAGTTGTAAAGAGTGCAAAGAGATTTTCATATTATTTTTACTTGTTTCTGGTCTACCAAGTCTCCCATGTTTTGAAAAACATCAAGCCAAACTTGTAAGTGAAACAATCACAAGAACTTTTCACTTGTTCTACCGTCTCTCTTGTACGTTTCATTTTCCTAGAGAAATCGCTCCGCTCACTGGTAGTGTTAAGTACTATCCACTCGTACCTAATCTAATAGAAGATAACCCTTTGGTGCTTACGTCGTGTTCGTTTTGTGTTTCGATTCACAGCATATTCCCAAATTCTACAAAATTCTTCATGATAGCCCAAATTCAAAAAATATTTCAACGCATACAATTCAGTGTAGCATGTACAGTTCATGTTTCAACTAAACTCTTAAAACTTGATAAACAAAGAACGGACTCTCAACAGCTACCACAATACCAGGACTTAACCTTAAACTTATTCTCTCCAGCTTGGAACTCGGTATCTGTCAAGGATTTTGTTCTCATTCCGCCAGATTTTATTCTAGCCTTTATGCTGTACCCAGACTTCTCTGACAGACGGACTTATGTTGCCATTCTCCCTGAAATAATGCACTCATCAAAGCTCGTCGTTACATTGATTTCTTCTAAAACTAAAAGTCACGTAGACCAGCTTCTAGGATGTTTTACCTGTGAGAAGACAAATATATTGAAATGGCTCAAAATATATCAAGCAAACTGGAATCAAGTTCAGAGAGTGGTAGTTTTTACACATAAAACTCTAAATACATTTAAAGATATGCATTTGAAGTGGCCAATGATGGGAGATAAATTTGGAAACAATTTTAACAATGCAAAACCCCAAATTCCTAATCACATGCAGTGCTTGTGGGAATTAGTCAAAGCAACACCAGAGAAAATAACAAGCAATTCTGCATCCGACAATGAGGAAACTTGTATCAGGGAAGGATTTTTAAATTGGCAAAACATAAGTTCTCGTAACGCAGTTTCGGAAGTGCTGTACGAAAACTCTGCAATAAAATATTATCCACACACGATCTCATTCGGAGTTCAATTTCATGGCTTACGGTTTTCCGTAATTTTAGAACAGCAGGACAATGGAGCAAAATCGGGAGAATCTAAAACAGATTTCATAACTGTGATGACTTCACCAATTTCATGGAAAGCTTGGATACTTCTGGCATTACTTATCATAGCGGCAGCAGTAACTCTTCGTTTATCGACCAGGCAACTTCATAATAATTGGTTACTTTGGCTTTTGTCTGTATGTCTCGAACAGGGAGATGGTGACTTGAGAAATTTAAGGAACTGGAAAAACGGTTCATTAATTTTGGTATGGATAGGTGGAACACTAGTTTTAAGAAACTTTTATACATCGAGTATGACATCTCTTATGACGAAAACACCTGACCCTGAAAATGTGCCAGAGACGATGGACCAACTTTTCAGTAATTTGAAAATATACTCAATTCCGGTAATTGCAGAGGACAATATTGCTTATGCGATTTTCAAAAATATGAAGTCTGACTCGCCAAAACTGACAAATTTTGTGCAAAAAATTATTGATCGGATAAAAGTAGTACGAATTACAGGTCAACTAGAAAAGGTCGTGGTAAATGTGTCTAGTGGCTTGTTAATTCAGTGTGAGTCATATTCTGAGAAAAGCAATTTATTTTCAAGAATTCATATCAACAGGCCAAATAACTATTGCTCGTTAGCAAAAAGATTTGCCATTTTACATGATTCAGTTGGCAAGAGGAAGCTGCATAGCCCGCGCTTTGTGAAACCAATGTTTGAAATATTTGGGAATAGAAGGATCATAGAGAATGTAAATCAGCCGGGAATTTTGAATAAGCAGTTTTTGTGGAGTGTACGACACAAATATGTTTTTCTAGATAGATTTAAAAACTTGCTTGCTGCGCTAGTAGAAAGTGGAATTTATGCGAAAATTGGAGAAGGCTATGATTCTGCACAGCAAAAGTTGGCAATTAATAGAACAAAGGTTAAAGGCGGTTTCAACAATACTTGGAATCTTTACACTTATAGTAACTTTGTTGTGAGAGGCGTCTACTCAAAAACGAACAAAGATTGGGACTCTGACGAATCTATTAAATTTAAGGATTTCATTGCTGTCATGATTCTTTATAAAATATTGTTGGCATGCTGTGTATTAAGGTTTGTCAAAGAACTGTGTTTTTGTCATGTCATCAATTTCTTCGTAAAACGTGATTTCCGAGTACATTTCCAGTTTCGTAACTAATGTCAAGTCATTCAGAGTTCACTGAGCTCATACACTCAACAACCGAACATCAGAATTGGGCGGGGTGAACATCAATTAATTTTCAGCAATGATCGGAAGTAAAACCTTTTCCCAATCAAATATTGAATTATATAAAATGTCTTATGTTGATTTTTTTGATGAATATTTCATTTTCTAATACGTAGAAGAAAGTTTTCTTGTTTTTCAAAAATATTAATGTGTGATTGGTTTAATTGGGAAAAAACTGCGAATTATACAAATGTTCTTTATTGTCACAATATCTACTAATTTATTATTTATGATTCATATTTGACTAAATAGATTAGTGCTTAAACAATAAGGATGTACAATAGATTATCGGTATTGTATTCCAATAGTTGTTTGCGCAAAAAAAATTATACATGATGGACATGGATTAAATGAAATTTAAATAACACTAATTACCATTACAATGCATAGTTATGTATATTTTGTGACATAATATTTATTTTATAGCATGGACTATCAAAAAATCATTATTTTATAGTCTCACCAATCATGTTCCCTATTAAATTTATGTTTGTAAAAGGCAAATTAAAATTTTCGTGATATAACTTACTTTATACAATCCGAATTTCCAATATGCACAATCCAAAATTTGCATTATCAGTTTCATTGAATAACAAGGAAAAATGTGCGCTGCAAGCAAAACCTTAAAGTAGCAGGTCCCCTTGTCCTATCCATTTTATGAAAAGGTCCAATCCGAAAATAGATTGGTTGACAGCTTCTAAGATATCTTCTCGTGAAAGCACACTTTCTCCAGCCACCACATCCCTTCAAAAATCTACATGAATTTACATACGGTCGACTTCCGTAATCGAGCACAGCAAAAGTGAAGGTCATTGTGGCACACATAACAAACGCCATTACTATAACTATTTCATTGGCAATAAATTTATGAAATTTAACGACCGCGTACAACAATGCCATCACTATCGCTGAAGCTGAAAACTGACAGTTCGGCCAAAAGTACTGTTGAAAGCAATGATCACAAATACCAACAAGAATTTGAATCCGACGATATGCTCTACAAAATTTCCATATGGTAAGATTACACCCCTGTTTATCCAACCCTTTCACTCTGCTTAGAAGAATTGACATGTTGATATGAATATATGACAAGATAACTAAAGCTAAGCTGCATATCACCAGTCCAGCCCCAATGATAATTGTGCTTTGAACAGAGTAAATGAAAGGAATCACAAATTGAATGCATAAAGGCATACATGATTTTGTATTCCTTCGGTCTCCATAATATGACATTAGCGACGATGGAAACATCAGCATCAATATCGGAATTATAATAGTTCCCCCTACGATGCAAAACATCATCGAGGTCAATAGAGTATTTAGGATAGTTACTTGTTTTGAATATTCCGAAAACTTTATCGAAAATTCTAAACAAACGAATTATAATTTCCTATAATAATATATTTTATTTTATGGCTCAATATTAAATAATTATATTATTAATTGTATTTTTCTTACCTTTCCGCTGCAATCTAACAAAAAGTGACAAACTGTTCACAAGATAACTCCATTCCATTCCACATTTGGCAAATGAGCGAAGATTTAGAGAAGTGGTCACGCTTAAAAGAAAGACATACCCATGAAAAACGATAGGAAGTAGGTCAGATAGTGAAAATATGGTTAAGTCTTCCCTTAAATATTTCAGTTCAAAATTTATGTGGACAATGGATGAAATGATTATTTGAATGCTAAGAATTTCCCAAGTTGTGGAAACTCTAAAGAACTTGGTAGAATTTGCAGTGTACAATTCCTTGCTTCCCACTATTTTCAGAGGAACTATGCCGAGACACTCTGCAAGATTAATTTCTAGTAACAAAATGGCCGTAGTCGTTCTAGAAATCATTGTGACTATACATTAGTTCTTGAGAAGAATGGCGAAATTAAATGGAGTGCTTGTAGAAAAGATACAAAAAATTGGTTAACATTTGAAAGCTTAGATAAAATATTACATGACACAATCTGTATCACTGACTTTGATCTAATGGGAGGATGAAACCCATTTTAAGGAAGGAGGATACAATTTAAGCAAATATTGATGTGATGAATTGTTTATTCAGCATTATTTCATATAATGTGATGCTAATGCTTGTATGTCAATTACAAAACTCCGCCCACAATGATCGTTTATTACGATAAGTTTTATGTTAACGTCAATCCATCATGGAAGTGGAATTTAAAATAGCTAAGAGGTAAATTTAGACATGAATGTAAAATGCAGGAAGATTTTGTAGTTTCTTTCATTTGAAAAATTCCATAACTGCAATTAGAACGAAACATAATCGGAACCTAATTTTAAGCCATCAAATACAATGCGCATTTTCGCTGAAAGGCGTAAACTTTGGATGTATTTACAAGTATTCTTGAACACAAATTTGAACAACACCAAAAAACCATTATTTTTTAATAATACTTAAATCTTGATAGTACATTAATTGCCCATGTTAGACACGAGGCACGGAAACCCACACAGGTAAATGTCAAGATCAATAAGTCTGATCCTACTTAATGCCCATTATGGCTTTGAATAGTTGAATGTAAATTATGATTAAATCTAAACACCAGTGGAATAATTTCCATTAAAATATATGGTTATGTAGTTGTGTAGATCTTGTGACATATTAAGTTTGTGACATCGATGATCAAAAAAAATTATTGCAAAATTAAACAACTCATACTCTGTTCCAATCAGTATTGCCAATATATTATACGATATGTTTTTCCAAAACTAGCAATATTTAACTTATTCCATTGACTTAACACAATTAAAGTGTACAATCTGCATTAACTTATTTCGCAAAATTATCTTGATTGAATAACAAGGACTAATGTGCGCTGCAAGCAAAATCTTAAAGTAGCCGGTCCCCTTGTTCTATCCATCTTATGGAAAGGTCCAATCCTAAAGTAGATTGGTGGACAGCTCCTCAGATATCTTCTCGTGAAAGCACACTTTCTCCACTCACCACATCTCTTCAAAAATTTACACGAATTGACATATGGCCGACTGCCATAATCCAGCACAGCAAAAACAAATACCATTGAAGTACACATAAGAAATACCATTATCACTAAGATTTCGTTTGCTATAAACAACCGAAATTTGATAACTGCATACAATAATCCGATCACTATGGCAGAACTTGTGAACTGACAGTTTGGCCAAAAGTACTCCTGGAAACATTGGTCGGATATACCAACAAGAATTTGAAATTGCCTGTATGCAATACAAAATTTTTTTGTACTAAGCAAACCACACTTTTTGTCCAATCCTTTGATTCTATTTAGCAGAATAGCCATGTTGATATGAATATAGGATAGGGTAATTAAAGCTAAGCTACAAATCACTAGTCCAGCTCCAATGATTACAAGACTATGAACTGCATAAACGAAAATTATCGCAACATGAAGGTTTAATGGTATACATGATGGGAGATTTGTCCGGTTTGCATTTCCATTGTAAAGGATTCCAAAGCACCACACTAGCAATGATGGCAGCATTAACATCAATATCGGAATTGCAATCGTTCCTACTGTAATGCAGAGCATCAGCGAGTTTAATAGAATATTTAGGATTGTGACTTGTCTCAAATATTCCAATGGTTTTATTGAAAATTCTGAATAAAAAATTACACACTGCTCATATTTTATACATTTATTTTATTTGGCTTTTGGATACAAATGAGCATTCATTTCAATTTTCTTACCGTTACGCCGCAATCTAACGAAAAACGACAAACTGTTTACAAGATAACTCCACTCACTTCCACAGTTGGCAAATGAACGAAGATTTAGAGAATTTGTTACGCTTAACAGAAGGACGTATCCATGGAAAGCGACAGGTAATAGATCTGAGAACGAAAGTATTGTAGTGCCACTCACAAAAGAGTGCATTTTTAAATTGATTTGTAAAATTGACGAAATTATTATTACGATGCTAAGAACTTCCCAGATCGTAGAAGTTCGATAGAATTTGGTAGATTTTACAGAGTGCAGTTCCTTGCTTCCCACTATTTTAAGAGGAACTGTTCCGAGACACTCGGCAAGATTGATTTCCAGTAACAAAATGTCTTTAGTCACTCTGGAAATCATACCAACAGACCAGAAATGCTTGGAAGCATAAAATAATAGTGAAATTTTAATGGGAAGTTTGCAAGACAGATATGAGCTGTTCAAAATTTGATAGCCAAGTAAAAAGAATGATACAACAGTGCAAATATCGTTGAGCCTACGCTGAGAACTAAATATATTTTTGGAGTAGATAAGTCAATTTCAGTAAATATTGATATGTCTAATTTATTCAGTATTATTCCAAATATTGGTATGCTTGTATGTGTCAATTACAAATATCCACCCACAATGATCGTCTATTACGATTTATCATAACATTACTACATCATAGAAATGAAATTTAATAGCTACCCGCTGGTCTTAAACACGAATGGTGTAACTATTTATAAATATCTTCATTTGGACACTTCCTTAGATAAAATTAAAGTGAAATATAAGTTAAGCCTACGCCAAACTATTAAATAACCCATTTCATTTAAAAGCAATTAGCATTTAGATATATTTATATTTATAAGTATTCATACTTTTGGATTTAAACTACGGAAAGGTGGAATCGGAAGTGTTTGAGTTAACAACAAGAAAGAACGTTCGTTGTAAGCAAAATTTCATAGTTGCCGGCCCACGATTTCTGTCCAGTTTGTGAAATCGACCAACCTTAAAATATATTGGGGGACAACTTAGCAGAAACCTTTTTACCCAAATGAACTGTTTAAAATGCTTAAAATTAATTAAAACCTTTTTTGACAGCATGAGCGGTCTACTTCCGTAATCAAGTACAGAAAAAATGCAAATCATACTGATGGTAATAATTATTATCATTAGAATTAACAAATTGGAATGAAATTTTGTTCCAAAGGTTATAGTTGCATACAGCATTGAAATGATTATGGCTGAACATGTAAATTGAAAATTTGTCCAGATATATTCTTGGAAACATTGATCACAAAGACCCACTAGAACTTGAAGTTGACGATAAGCCATACAAATCACTTGGATATCTGCGAGCCCCACTGAGTTCTTTTGTAGCTTTAATTGGTTTTGAAGTATCATTAAGCTAACGTGAATGTAATATACAGTAATCAGACAAAGAGAACAAGCAATTAAACCAGATAACCCTAGTGGAATCGCGGAAATGCCATATAGAAGAGTAAGACTCAAACGAAAAAATGGGCGGTCATTTTCTAAGATATTTTGTTTGCACAAGTTGATATCAATAAGCCATACGTGAACCGAAGGATATAAAAATGTGACAACAGGAACAACAAGTGCAGCTACGGGAGGAGCAAAGATGAATGCAAGAAGAAGGTAGTACACAATCGCTTCTTGTTTCATATATTCCACTTGCTTAACTTGGAAACCTAAAAATATAATTTTTTTGCATGTATGAGAGGTAATCCTTAGACCTCATGATCAGTATATTAAAAATGCTAAGAATCCTTACGTTTTCTTTGCAATAGTCCAAACACCCACAAGTTATTCAATAAAATTCGCCATTCGTGTCGATACTTTCCAAACGAGCGAAGGTTCAAAATACCAGCTACAGTCAAAATTAGAATGTAGCCATGAAAAGCGATAACAATAAGGTTCCACATTTTGTGTCCGCCTAAGGCATCTGAAGCATTGTTTGGCTTCTGCATGTTTATAACAGAATGACGAATTTGCATAAAAGTTACTGCAGACAAGCAAATACTAAATATTATCCATAGTTTATTAACTTGTGATCCTTTTTTAGAATCCTCTGCTAATAAAATCTTTCTATTGTGATCACTTAATTTGAACGTAACAATGCCAAAATACTCCACTATACTAAGTTCCAATCGAAGTAAGTTAATAATTGCTTGAGAAATCATACTTGAATATTTCCTTTCAAATTTTATTGGTGTTTAAATCCTTACATGCCGAGTTAGATGAGGACTACATCGCATAAGAACAAGAAGTGCTAGGAAGGAAAATCTATTATTATCTAAATGATTAAATTTATTTAAAATGTCCATGTCTTGTTAACACAAGCATATGTAAGTCATAACGATAACTAATCTAAATTTCTAACATTGATTTCTTATCTGATTGCTCAAAACATCTAACTGATTACGTTTCCCAGCTGAGTACAAGGAAGCTTACTTAAATCAAGATTAAGACCAGTGATTGGCAGAAAGGTGGGCACTCTCGATAAGAATATAATTTAAAAATAGAAATGCATGAACAGTAAAGAAATACTTATACACGACTTTTTCCCGTTTGAATAAATATCTTCGGCTCGTGCAACGTGTTTTTGGTTTGTACTTCAAATTATACAAGATACACGTATACGTCAATAATTTTGATTAAATTGTCGAATTCGTTTATTTTCAAAAGACATCAATTACAAAGTAAATATTCACAATCATCGGGTAAAACTGTCAACCCACTCGACATGCTGATTTTGTCAAACTCTTGCTTATACTTTAATGACTATTATTCGGACATGGAAACTCTTCAGGAACACGGAGCATGCTTCCATGAAATTTTGGCCACAAATTAGGAATTGGTCTTGAACCAGAGAGATGGCCTCCGACCCCGTAATTATTGCGATTTTTGTTTTGCTTTTATCAGGGATTTTTTTCAAAGGGCCCATCAGGAATTAATTTTCGGGAATCAGGGTGCTCCATTGACTTATGTAAGAATATCCATGCCCGAATTATATACTTTACTCTTGTAGTTTCTTTTTTACTTTATAAATTTTATAAATACGACTTGTAATTATATTGTACAATATTGTCACAATAATGTTCAAATATTGGCAAAAATTATTATTATATTTTAATCAATATATATGTACACATTAAATATGTAGTTATTTTTGGGCAAAACCAGAAGCATGTAATAATTATTTAACAAAATCTTGGTCATTTGACTGTACCACAAGAAAAAATGTTCGTTGCAAGCAAAATCTAATGAGATACGGTCCTCTTCCTCTGTCCATCCTATGAAACTGACCAATTCGAAATATTACAGGCTTACAACTCGCAAAGAATGCTCTTGTCCATGCCGACTTTCTCCAATATTTTCCGCATTGTGCTAAGAACTTCAAGGAAGACACATACGGACGACTGCCATAGTCCATCACGGAAAATACAAAAAATGCTGTTGACACACTTATGACTACCATCATTATAAGTAGTTTGTGGGGAAGTATTGCCCCAAAAACGATAGCACTATACAAGACTGAAATGATGATGGAGGTTCCACAAAACTGGATATTTGTCCAACAAAATTGCTGAAAACATCTATTGCATAAATCCACGAGAACTTGTAATTGACGATAAGACATTGCTAGTGTGTCTGGTTGTCTATTTTTCCCAGAATAATATCTTAACCTTGAACGCAATATCTTCATGCTGACGTTAATACAATGTAAAGTGATTAAAGCTAATATTCCTACAGTCCAAGCGGATGTTAAGACTGGTATTATAAATGCACTGTAAATTAATACGAGAAGAAGACGGAAGTATAGTGGCATGCAAGTAGATGAAGTCGTATCGAGACCAAATATTGAGCTTGTCCATCCACAGATTTCTGGAAGAATAATAGGCACTAAGGAAATACCAATGGAGGCAAGTGTTGGGCATGCTTGCCACATGTGAACGAGAAGGTTTGTCAAATGCTCTTGTCTCCGAAATTCCGAACGCTTTATGCAAAAACCTAAAATATGGATGCAGTTAAGATTTAAAATTTGGAATATTTTATTATCGTAATTTTTTAAACTTACAGTTTTTCTGGGCGTGTCCAAATTTCCACAAATTATTCAGCAAATGGCACCACTCGTATCTGTATTGGCTGAATGCTCGTAAATTAAGGGAATTAGCAATACTAAATATTAAGATGGACACGTGAAAAGCCAATTTGATTAGAGAATCGATTCCATTAAATCCACTCCTTATTGCATAATGTATTTCAATAAGAGAAAATATTATCATAAATAATCCAAACATTTCCCAGGTCCAACTTATTTTAGTAGGCATTTCCGTGACAACAGCACGAATCTGATTTCCAACAAAGCCAGGCCTCAGTTTGAATGGAATAGTTCCTAAAAACTCGCCACAAATAAGGACATTCCTTAAAACATTTAAGCTGGAATTTGGAATCATAATTTACCATGTAATTTTTGCAAATAGCAATCAATTTTGAAAGAATTATGAAAATTGACTGGGGAAATTGGACTTCTATTCTCTGTATTTGAACTTTTTTTCAAAAAAAGCAATTACCGAGCATTTCGTACGAATGTCAGACTTTATCAAAATTATATTAATTACTTGTACACGTATCAGAACAGTCAGTTACATCCCTGATTTAGACATGCCTTATCAAAAGAAAATGTAAAAGCTATTAAGCAAAAGCTCGAGAAAATGTTACATAAATGCTTATTAGCAATCTTAAGTATACCTAAAGACTAATCATCAAATGATCACACTAATCTTTATTATTGATTGCTTTTTAATTTAAGTATACAACTGATTGTTTGATATCTCAATACATGTCCACCAAGTTTCATAACCTAACAACACTTGTAAACGAAGGCATGTCTTCAAAAATCATTTTCTTTGGATCATATCAGTACATTCATTTCATTTCTACAAATACTTACGTAGATAAAATGTCTTACATAATTTAATGATGGCGCACTTTATCTTTACAAAGTGACTATCATTTTATAATAATATCGTCCCCATAATTGAAGTATACTCAATTTGACATATCCGGTGGCACTTCGAATTTCAAAAGCGTTGTACCTAGAATCTTATTCCATCATTACACACGTGTACAGAAGTGGGTTAATAGGTTAACTGTAAGTTCTAGTACATTCATGTTCTTCTCCAACCCCAGACGGCTCAAACGAAAGGAACTATTTAGATTACAAATCATTTTCAAATAAAAAAAAATATTTGCCACAGGGTCCGGGTTTTTTACTTTAAAAGCTGGTTACAAATTTGGCGCAATGAAAAATTCTCAAATTTTCAGAAATACAATTTATTTTGTTGTTCATGTGTCATTGTATGAATCCATTTATTTTTGTCAGGTTTACTGCACTACCCAAACACAAATATCGTTACAAAAGTATTTTCTACCATTTCAACGATCCACTTGCACACTTCACATTACAAAGCAAGCGTATTCTGACAATCAATTTAAAGAAACATTCAAATCAGAGAATATATTAGACTTGGACACAATAGCTTCATCTTGCTTATTTTGTCCTGCCCTTTACACTTCACAAGAAAAGTCAATTAAGCTAATGGTACAAGATGCATACACAAATATATTCACGTCATCAAAACACCTACAAATTTGCCTTGTCCATGTCTTCGTAAATTTGAATACAAAGTCAGAACCTGATGACTTCATACGAGAAGCGGATGACGACGAAACGCCAAAGTATCAAAGTGTCTCTTATCAAATATTTGGAGGAATCCAAAAATATCGGTTTCCTAAAAGCCCATTTGCTGTCAGAATCAGTCCGAACTATATTCTCGCATTTATTGCATTGGCTTTCGACATTACAGCAGACAAATTAATCTATACGGAACTACCAGATATAATGCAAAACGCAAAACTAATTGTGGTTCCAATTTCAATATTGAATATAAATGGAGCCCATTCTATTGAAAACATGGACCAGTGGCTTTTGAGCTGCAGCACTTGTAATAAAAATAGCCTACGAATAAGTGTGTGGGAACTTGAAGTTACAGCCAGATTAGTAGTTCTACTAAAAATAAATAAACCCTTTCCCAAGTCCCTCATTCAAATTCAAGCATACAAGCAATTAAATGAAGGAAATGGAAAAATTAATAATTTTGGGTACACTCGCGCCTTTTATATTGAGCCACAAAGACAACCCGGACAAGAATGTGCGGATAGCTTGATAAAAGCCACTCAATTAAAGCAATTCTTGCAAATGAGTGTAAAAGAAGACTACTGCATAAAACACATGTTTCTCGAATGGCAAAATATCAGTCGATATGGACTACTTTACATGAAAGACAAATTCATATTCTCTGATTCAACTAAAGTGATGCACACCACTGACTCTGGACAAATTCAGTTTCGTGCTCATGCCTTCTCATTTGGATCTCAAATTGACGGAATAAGATTTTCGGTCATATTGGGTCATAATGAAGTCTCTCGAGAAGATGATACAATAAAGACAGATATAACCGAGGTAATATTTTCTCCACTTTCTTGGACTGGATCTTTTCTGGTTGCTGTTAGCATTGGCATCCTTAGCATAATTCTTGAAAAAATTTCCCCTAAAATATATAGTCGGTGGACATTATGGCTATACGCAGTGCTATTGGGCGATGGGGAAATGCGTGGGTTAAAAAACTTCAAAAATTCTCTACTTCTCTTTTTCTGGATGTATGGTTGCTTAATTCTCCGAAATTACTATTGCTCTGATATGTACTCTCATTTGACGAAACTACCTGGTCCACAAAACCTACCAGAAAGTATGGAACAACTATTTGGAGAGGCTGTAACCTTCATTCAGAGAGGCTGTAACCTTCATTCAGACCAGACGTGCAAGTAAAAAGCTCTCCTGACTAAGAATTTACATACACTTATATTTTATTTTTAACATACCTATATACCTTACTACATACCTAAACATGGGTAATGAGCACGAAGAAACACAGCCCTCCG
>JAQIXW010002282.1:0-16009 GCA_034700685.1 Willowsia buskii | reverse complement strand
GTCTGTAAATCTTTATATTATGTATAGGCTGTGGCCTTTTAAACATAATAAAGCTATACTACTACTACTACTACTACATTCACTAAATGAAATATTTAAATTAAAAAATATTGAGCTTTGGTCAATTTTAAGATGTAGAAGCACCAACATAGTGAATTCACTAAGCAAAATACTCAAATCAAATGTACCATGAATGAAAATTGCTTTATGTATAAATTGTTCATTGGACAGAAAAAATGCTTTTTTTTGACAAAAGTTTTTTCCACGTAAGTTCACTAAAAGGCTAAAAAATAGGAGCATATTTTACTGTTGTGTGTGGGCAAAAGCAAAGACACGAGATAAAGAATCAAGCTATTACCTAACTTAACCGGATAAGAAAAACGATTATCCATGATGTTACACATCTTTGAAAAAGATAGGACCATATTATCATCTTTAACATACTGGCCGTAAGCATAATATATATATGTTACACAAGTGTTGTGTAAGCGTAACATTTAATGTACCAGATTTTTTCATCATTACCTGTACAAACATGCCGAATAACAGGAGAGAAGAAAGAAAGACGTATTGTTAGTTTGGTTTTCATGAGGTGGTCGTCCCTTTTGGTAGTTAACTCAGCAAACATACGCAGAGTAGACCTCTACTTATGTATGTTATGCCCCAAACATTGGTATATTATTTTATCCAGACTCTTCTGTCAAGGTACATCTTCACACCCCGTAAAATACACAAAAATGTAAGTAAATCCCAAGCAAAAAAGATAAGACGATGGGGGAAACCAAACGTGTATTTTTCCAGGAGTACGTGTTTTAGTAGTAAAGTATAAATTTCAAGCAGAACGTCATTCATCAACGGACATTGTGCCTGCATGACTACCTTCCATCCATCCGAGTCAGAGGTCAGATCCCATATCTCATCATTACGTAACATATAGCCAAGTAGTGATACTCTATAGGACGCTCACCACCACACTGATTACTCTCTTCCCAACTAATTCTCCTCATCCCCCCTCATCATCATCAGTATCATTACGAGATTATGTGTGCATAATGCACATTACCTAAAATGCACTGTGTATATAATGAATTAGGTAACAGTAAACCAAAGCCAAATCAAACATTTTACCTTGTTTTATTTTACCGAGAAAACATGTATTGTTAAATACCCGAACCTCTAACTGGTCGTATTAGGGTAACCAATATTTTTTTCTGTTTTCATGCCATTTCGGGAAACATGATGTCCATTTTCCCATGTTTACACTTAAACCAGCAAACCAGAGTATTTCTAATAATCAATTCTAATATACTGACACTGTCACAATATAGCTCCCTATTCCAAATTTTATATTTTCGCCTCAAAAATATTCATCATCATCATAAGAGTCAGTCACGGAAAGAGTGGCATTTTATTATAGAATATCGTGTCATTTGTACATTCACCCTCACCACCATCATCAGCAACTGCACTTTTCAAAACGTGTGGGTTAAACTTTTGTTGGCTTTCCTCCCCAAAATATCGTTTTTAATGAAGAAAAATGGCTGTACGGCCTTTGTCTGTTTAATGGAAAACTTGACAAGAATGAAAAAATTAGAAATTAATTAATGCTACTCTTGGTACATTGGTCATACACAGTACATTTTTGTAATCATTACATATAACAATGCAAGGGAACATTGAGAACCATCAGGACCATTGCCATAAAGAAAGATTACATAATACGGGAAAATTTACAAGATATGTGTAGAACATAACCAAGTGAAATTAAACTTGCAGGAGAATGGAATGATGGTGGTTGGCTGGTGGTGGCCAAGAGAAATGATTAGCCATTAATTCAAATTTACAGTCATAAAAGCCATGAGTTCACCAGTAAAACCAGTAATTAACGTGATTTACATGGGTTTAATGGGAAAAGACTGAAAAGAAAAGAATGTTACAAGAAATTATTTTTCAAAGGTGTAAATGGTATTAAAGTAATGAAGCAGTGGTGGCAATAAAAAATGCAGTAGCACGCTAGGGCCTGCCAGACAATCCACACAAACATCAGCTAGTATAGTTGCCGTGTGATGTAGCGTGCTGTAAACGAGTGGACACTCATCATTATAATCATCAACAGCAGGGTGATTATCTTACGTTAGTTCCATACTTATGACAATTGGTAATGTTAATAGCTCAAAAAATGCAAAATATTCATCAACAGCGCAAAAGAAAAATTGTTTTTCTTATTACTTATTTAATATGCAGGTTTTGTACAAGCCACACATTATATATTATGCACACACAATTTTTAAAATAACATTGAATACATTAGACATTATTATGGCGTTTTGAACTATTGTTACAAACTGAATAAAAACGTTCATATTTTTTCTCTCTTTAAAACCTCATAATAATGCTTCGTCTTTTCTTGTTCGTTTTTCACATTATTTTTACTTTTTAGGTGGAACACGTTAAGCATGACGAAACAATAAAAATGAGCGTCTTATTTTTAGTTGAAAATCCTATTTTAATTCTCAGGAAAATTTAAATACAACATATGCAACGTAACACCTCCCAGGTTGTTGCTTGCCACTATTGATGTTGAAACTTGCTAAAGCAATCATCATCAGCAAAATAATGACAATTTACATTAAATCTTTCCTTATATCACTAGTTTGAGTATAAGCTTAGCATAATGACGATAATGATAATCACAATGGCACCACCATAAGACCAGTTACAGTTTTATTTTGCAGGTTACTATTCACAAAAATAATCAGTCATGATTTCTCATTCAATTCATTGGGAAAAGAATAACGAAGGAATAAGCATTTACTATATATTTTTCTTTTAAAGAATAAGTTGCACCAGAAAAGAATGAAAATCCAAAAAAAAAGTAGAAGGGTCCATTAAAAAATTAAATCTGTCTAGCACACACTAAATCAGTAGCATATAACACATATAACACAAAAAATATTACATTATGGGAAATACGTTGTTGTTTTGTTATTGGGAACCATTATGATTATTAGTGGACAACAACAATGAAAAAAGAAAAAAATCTTTCTGTATTTATCATTATCACAACAGAGCAGAAAGAACTAAAGAAAAGGAATAAAAGAAGAGTAATTTTTGGAATTTTTCTTGACAGGAGCAAGATGTACATATGGCAGATTATGAACAATAGTGTAAAATAATAATAAAAATGCATACACTTATGAAAACACGAATGAGTGTGAAGGAAGACTGATGTGAATGAGGAGACAAAAGTTGTTTATTTCGTATCGCTTCTGTGCATTTCTGGTCCGTGTCCGTCTCCTCTTCTATTTTAAAGTTAATTTTTCAATGTTGCCCAACGAAAATAATAAGACAAAATCCTTTATTTTCTTGTGAAATTCATCTTTTTATAGAAAAAAAGGAGTATGATGAGAGAGGGAGAAATAAAGAGGAAATTATGGATGATTATTTTGATGAGGATTTTTTTTGTGTTTGTTGCTTTCAATTCAGTGGCACTGCACACACGGGTGAAGTGCGTGTGTGTGATAGCGATTATAAATGTGACGAGCTTAAGAAAATGAATGAGCATACTTAAAAGTGTATAGAGAGGGAGAACCTACAAGATTCCACTGTGAGACTAAATTTAGTTATGAGCACAATATTTTTGGGGGTATTTTTAGAATAGGAGTAAATTTCCTCAAATTTAAGGAAAGATTGCTGACTTGAGTAAAAGGCGAATTAAGTTGAAGTGTGAAAAAAATAATAAATGGAGAGGACACATCAAAGGTGATTTTACATGCTTTACATAAGAATATAAAAATGAAATTGTATATGAATAGATATAATTGCGTACGGAATACTGCAACAATGAAAAATTCCTTCTATTAAAATGGATGGAAATTATAGTAGCAGCAGCAGCAGAGGCAGCATTTAACTAAACTGGTAAGAGATACGGAGATGTGAGTTTTACAAAAGGGACACCTTTTGCACAACAAAATCGTTAGAGAAAATGAACGCATGCTTATTAGATATACATGTAACATTATTATAAACTGTAGTTTTACTAGACGGGAGCATATAGGGCGGATGTAGAGATGATTCATGGGTAATTACTCTCTCTGCTGGAGACCTCAGGTAGGTATGTGCATAGACAGCAGTGGTGCTCATCTCGCATTTCTCTCTTTCTTTTGACTGCCTGCAAATCCAAATTGAACCCAACAAAGCATTTCTAAGTATTAAAAGTTTCTCAATGAAATATACATTGTACGTTCATCATAGTAAATTTGTGTTGTAGCCCATAAGCTGTCGTTTTGAATGAACCTCATCTTTACAACGTTTGTGCAAATTATCATTTTTCCTGTCACAAATTGGGAAAAAGACAGGAGACGAAATAACGATTCGAATTACTTACCCATTAGTTTCATTACATGTTTAGTATAGTTTCATTCATCTTATGTATGCTTATCATGTTGCAAAAAATGCACATTTCTTCATATAGCTCTTAAATTAAACCGTATTGAATTTTAAATACCATTTATGCATGGTATTCTCGGCTGCTTGCACAATGTATTGTTCAGTTGACTCATCTTTACTGAGTTTTCGTCATCATCAGAGTTTCGACTCGAGTTACACATACACTCTGCTCATCTTTTCATGTTTATGATCATGATTTCAGTCAATGTTGTGTTTTGATCAATATAGATACATAGATTATATAACTATATATATATTAGGCATTATACAACGAGAATAATGATATAAAAAGTATAAATACTCTACTTCCACAATACTTTAACTCGACTTGCCCTACCCAGTGCAATAATATATGCATAAAAGGACATTACTTACACAAGTGTAGAATACGAAAGTTAGCAGAAGAACAGTGAGAATCGACCCAATCTAAGTTATTTTTAAGGGTTGAGTGAATCCCCACATTTTTTTGAATCATAGCAATTCTAATAGTACACCACCAACAACAGTAGTCGTGGCATGAACTTGAACTCGATGCTAAAGTAAGTGGGAGGAAAAGAAAGAACGAGAAAATGATAAAAAACGAAATTAGGGAGCCGAGGGATTTTTTATCCCTAGTGTCAGACTTGGGTCCACTAATACCCGAGTTTGGATATAATTTTTTTTCGGTGGAATGAGATTCTTCTTATTACATGAACGTAATACCATGTGAAGGACTGTTGTATATGTACAATAGGAGGAATATGAATGCATGCTTATTATTATTATTGTTTTATTTAGTTTTTATAATGGTTGTGGATATACATGCGTATAATGAAAGTTTATATGTATTATGTATATTCATAATGCTGCGCAGTTACATATAATACAGTATAAAACGAAGCAGCAATAGAAGTGTGTGCAATTTGAGGCGAATGAATCAAGAGGGGGAAATAAAAAATACGTACATAAGTACTCATTTGAAGAAAAAAAGGGAGCAGATCACATTGCTTTTTGCTTGGACTAAAATATAAAAAAGTACGAGGTTGATTTTGTCCAACCAACTTGACTTGAGGGAATTTTCAGAGTATTTTTTACAGCAACTGACTGAACATGGCTGTGTTTGTGTGTATAGTAAAGAGCAATGTACTTGGCAAGTTAAATACACACACTCTGATGGCAAGTGAGAGAGTTTAAGCAAAAAAGGACATTAAGTATATATTTTTACAACTTGATAGTCAGATCCAGAGAATTTAGTGGATTTTTTTTCGGAAGAAGAGCAAAAGCGTTGTATTTTTATATGACATGCTCCCTTGTACATTTTTATATGGGAAATGCTTATTTTATATAAGTTTTATCTACGAGGAAAACGTAAGTAAAGCAGGCAAGCGTAAATGTGAAATGGGGATTGGATTGAAGAAATGAAATGGAAGGATTGGGGAAACGTAAGAGAACTATTGGAAGTTGGAAGCTGTGTTTGGTACCCACATACTTTTCTTTCTCTTCTGGTATTGATGACGATGTTGTGCTGCTGATGATTCAGTGCAATAATATTGTGTATGCAGTGATGGAACAATACCAGATATATGGGAGAGTTCTATTATAAAATTGTTCTGCAGTTATGGAAAGATTTTTTTTTATCGTTGTTGAGCCGTTTTTTAAAGCTTAAGTGCAATGGTAGAGCTTGAGGAAAAATGTCATGTGTAGATTACTAGGAGATGAATATATACGTGTATCGGTAATATAACTGCATAGTGGTGTGGTGTCTGCCGCCGTATAAAAAAGATGGTATGGGTGGACAAGAGATCTTTCCTTTAAAAGAAGAGGGAAAATGGATGAGGGGACTGAATGAGACTTAAGAGAATGAGATCGTGATCGGTTCTTGGAACTGACGGAGGATTTTTATGACACTCGCTGGATTATGGTCAAGATAATTAATTGGGAGAATTTACTTTTGTACTATAAATCCAAACAAAAAAGAAATTATATGCAGAATCTTTGCATCCAAATATAGTTAAGCAAACATCATGTGATATGATTTATTTAAAATACGGTATTCTGGAATTATTTCGAAAGTAAATGATTCAAAGTATTTTTGAAAAGTATTGATTTAAAAAAATATATATATACACGAAATAAAAGCGCTAAACATACATACATGTACTTTGTGAGTAAAATAATTTGTACAAACACCCTGTAATTTCTTGCCTTCGAGTTATTACATGAGCAGTGTCATTCATCTCTTTCAAACGATTTTCTTACTCCCTGACTTGACTTCCATGCAACCCATCCGTCTCCGTTTCACTATTCAACTTGCTGACTCGGGGAAAGAGAAGAAGAGGAAAGACAAAAGGATAGATTACTTGTGCCTTGTGGGTTCTTCCTCTTGTGATGTTGGATTTTCTGGCACTGAAACTGATGATGATGACTGGAAGACGTCATTTTGTGGGAGAAAGGAAGAAGACCAGACAAGAAGGGGGAATTAGAGAGGAGGAGAATAAAATCGCGGAGCCACGTAAGCTCCTTAAGCGATTAGTGCCTCTTTAATGTCGGATGAAATTAGACGAGATAAAAACAATTAAGGGCAAAACTAAGTGGTTCTGTGTTCAAAAAGCTAGCGAAAGATCAGGAGCGAATCAAGACCTCTTAACAATCTCTTATTACAACCAAAACAGTTATGTTACATTCATGTTTCGTCTTGTGGAACTTGTGTATATAACCGTTGGCTTTCCACTAGAGCAACAGTTTTTTTCTTGTTCCCTGTCTATATTACAATTTGTACGTATCTTTTGTTTTCCCTCCTTCCTTTCCAAGAACTGACGCATTGACAATATCATACTTTTGTTGCTCTCAACCTTTCAACAAGACGTCGTATTCCTCTCTATTATACATATCCAATCCCATATTTCAATGATTCATTAAGATTCCCAATATATCACATCAAGATACTCGTACTGCAATGTATTTTTCAATCCTACAGATCTGGTTTTCTGCGTTTTAATTTTAGTGCTTTTTCATCTTACCAGCAATTAATGACATGAATGAGTCTTCATGAAGGCCATCCATCCCGTGAACAACAATCTATTCTATATGCACTGGTGGTAATCAATTTACGTTAAACTTTTATTGACATCGTTAATTAATTGATATTCAGATCATGTAGCTTCTATAAGATCATCATTCAAGTTCATTATACTTGTAGTTTACATGAACACTTACAGACTTGATATGTTTCACCTAGCTCTAGTTTCTTTGCCTTTGGTGATGTTGTTTGATGCGACTACTGCTTCCTCTTCATCACCTGTCTGGCTGCTGTGTCTTGAGAAAAGTCTTAAGGGTGTGTGTAGGTATGTGTATAAGTTTTGCAGACAGGCTTGCACGCAATTACATTGCTGACTGCACATACCAACGTCTCTTTACTGCTGTGGTTCTTCATTAAAAAGTCTGGTCGACATGTTAATATGAGGATTACATAACAGCCATTTATTTATTAAACGATCAGATAATAAATGTATTGAGTAACCAAAGTACACATTATTATCCTATCAAATGTTGGTCATAATAATGATGAGCAGCATAAATAAATAATACAATGCACATCTTCATCTAGACATATCAGGAGGACATGTTATGCGAGCATTGAGTAAAGATTAAGATGACTTTTTCAAAGATTGAAGGCTACTTCGCCCACCTTCTTGATGATCGTCTTCTCATTCGTTTGACGAGACGATTTGTTATCTGATACAACATTACTTTCACACACAAAAAATATCTTTATAATTTTCGTATGCTCTCTTATGCACCTAATTTTTAAAATTGATTTTTGTATGAAGGAGAAGGCTGTACCTCCTGACGCTCTCTCGTCGTCGTCTTGATGAATGAATTATCTTTTCTAAAGCAAACAACAAAACATGCTCGCTTGCCTGTTCGCTTGCATGCAAGCAGAGCAAAAAATATACATAAAAAGTGAAGTGTGTAGTGTAAGTTGCGGTAGCTGACAGGCCTGTGTTTTTGTTTCCTCTTGTTCAGCCTACCTGTCAGTCTTGTCAAAGAAAAAAGGCTGCTGATGGGATGGTCGGGTGGCACTTACTCCAACTACCAACAGTCATCTTCTTCAAAGAAGAGAATTTGTTCAGTAGTCAGTCAAGTCCGCAGTGTGATGATCGTGATGTTGATCATGCTCTGCTCTAAAGCTAGAGCTGCTTTGATTTTTCAATCGTTTTTTATTTATTTTTTGCTACCGAACCAACCGAAAACAAAATGAAGAACCCTTTTTTCAATTTCAATCTCATTCACTCACTCCTCTCCTTTTCTCTTCAACTGCTTCCCTATGTCCCCAGACTCAGAAAACGATATCATTATCAATCCGTTAATAATAATCATGTTAAAAGTACGTTCAAACAAGCAAGTCAAATAATGAACAATTGAATACGAAAAAAAGAAAAGATTTTTTTTGCTTCTCCACTATTCATTGTGAAGGTAACTCCTACTACCCTGCCCTGGACGAATTTCTGGATTTCTCTGGCTGCACTATTGTATTTCTGTATTCATTCAGGATCCCAAGTCCAGCTCTACAAAATGTAAACTTGACCGAATGCAATTTCTCGCAAATGATTTGCAAGTATCAGTAGTAATCAGTATTTTTGGCTGATGAGAAAACAGAATGTATGGAAAATGTATTGTATATTTGCTTGGACAAAGAGTCCGAATTCGATAAACTGATGTATTGTATACTTTTACGACCTGTCGTTTTGTCATCGGGAAAGGTCACAGTAGAACCTTCAATTCAACGTTCATCTAATTTCAGTAAATGTAGTAAAACTTTCAGTTGTATTAAATATATAGGCAATTGGATCAATTTCAAAATGAGAAATTTATTCCAATCAAAAGTTCTCATATTACCTATGGCTATGCCCACAATCCATGCAGAGGTAAAGCTAAGAGCTGAACTGGCTTCAATTCGTATTTCAATTTCTTGCTTTTATCCTGGATTGATTTAGAAACTGAAACAAGAGAACAAAAGGTTGATGGCTCATGAAAAGAGAAAAAAGAATTGATTAAAAATGCAACAGAGAAAACATTATATTATCTGTGAGGCAAGGCTTAAAATGAAGTTTCAAGGTTTTATTGTGCATTATTATTGTCATCATTCTCGGTTGAATCGTGGATAAGGATGACTGGTTTCCTCAACGTGCTTAAAAACAGTCGTGACATTGAAGAAGGGTTGAAGTTTCTTTTCTTGTTGCTTTATTACTATGTATGTAGTTCTATTTATTCCTTTGACGCTCTCAATCAATGATTCTTTTCGTATTGACGGTTTGAAAAAGGTATAAGAGTTGCTCCAGATCCAGATTTCTCCATCCATTTACTTATTGATTCATTTATATAAATTATAAAATAATCACTATATATCATGATGGTAAAAGCATACTTTATGATGTTCCGATAAAAAATTCAGTTATTGATTAGTTCGGGATCGGATTGAGAGGAGTGAAAGGGCGTTACATGACGTGCTACCTCATACGTCGATGATGACGATGCTACACTGAAAAAAAACACTAACGACCTTTTTCTCCTCTGTGAGCATGCAAGTTGTGTGTTGTGAGATGTGTGTGGTATATGGTTCAGTAATGCTCGTTCATCATCATTATAATCATAAATAATAGGAAATTGAAAATGCAAATAAAATGAGTTCAGTAAATAGACCAGGTGAAAATGTAGAGCGAGCCAAACCCTTAAAAACAAACCCAAGTAAAGCATTGTTCCCCAATTGAACTTCAGTTCAAACCCTCTATATGCTTTTAGTTGAGTTGGTCGTGGTTTATAATGATTGACCGTCGATAATGTACCGGAGAAAAAATTCATCAATAGATTTATAATTAATGCAGTAGCAACTGCCGTTAAAGTGTAGTTCTGCAGCTACTGATTTTTTTCGTTGCACAACATAGGGTCTCAGTCACAGCTTTGTTTAAGCTTGCTTGAATTTAGCATTGAACCAGGAGAACTCATGTTAGGTATTAGAAATATGAAAATGAATATATTGTTTGCTACCTCAGTATATTGTAGAGATATAAATGGTAAGTTCATTGGCTTTTTTGTTCTAACTCTAAAGTTCCAACCAAGTATTTAGTGACTGGTAAAATTTCATTATTTTATCGATCGATACTCAAAAGAAATCATCAGCTTCATTGGTGGTGGTGGCTGGATAATTTTTTTGTTCCATTCAGACTGCGAGTACTTGCTTGTTGGTGGGAAAAGTATAGAAAATGCTACTCAGGCAAAACACAATGTCATCTAAAGCAAAAAGAGGACACTTTTATTGTTCTCTTAATTCTTTTTGTTCCATAAATATATCCCTTTCCTGTGCGCTAATGCACGCCTCTTTCATTTCTCATCTTCTCTCAAGCTCTCTTGGTAGCGTTGACTCTGAAAAAATGGAAAGAGTCATTCTGCTTGCAGTTCTTAGCCAAAAACACGGAGACTTACTTTCACATGATAATAAATTGAAAATAAAGTAGAAACCGACGAGAGATTCGGTCATTAAAGACCAAGGATATGGGAGCAGGAGAGAAAAAGCGTTGAAAATACTATTTTCTCTTCCGAAAGATTCTTGCGTGTAAGTTTTCAATTGGATTTAACTTTGCTGGCTCACCATGCGTGTTTTCTGGGCTCAACAAGCCAACTGAAAATGATGATGATGACTCACAGAAAACTCTGATTCGGATACGCTTGTCACTTACTTTTTCCGTTGAGTTTGCAACGTACAATAAAACATTATGGTTTTGCTGTTATTGACACTTGGATTATTAAAAGTGCTAAATTTATGGGAAATTTTACTGAAAATTTTGTCTACTAGCATAATATTTCATATTCTGTTGTCTCCTTCTCAATGACAAAGCAATCTGAGGTTTCTTTTTATGTAAGTTTACTCACGCGGATGTGTATTTTACAACAAAAATTAAAGTGATGACTTTATAGATTCAGTGATTCAGTATTCCACTGAGCTACTGAGCGACTGCTAGAAATGCCAAAAAAAAAACAAATTGTACTTGGTTTGTTATCCACTAAAGCCATGTATTATGCATACATATCGATAAGACAAACTACAAAAGTATAACATATAACATTCCGTTTATTCGTGAAATGGAGTGTAATGATAAAATTATGAGTTTTGAAACAAGACTTGATAAAAGACGCTACGATGGCGTCTCCTTTTACCAATGCAAATAAACACTTCATATCAGAACACAGTCAAGTGAAGGATTTAGCATCTTCTTCTAAAAAGTAACAGCGGTAAAGGAAGTACATAATAACATTTCATCAACTTATTGACAGCTTAATGTCATGCTGCCCTGTAATTTGCATATACATGCGTCTATTTTATGATGATGGTGATGATCGTCTTTTCATCATCCATGCATTCATGTCCGATGTCCATTTATAAAAAACACTCCAGAACACTGAGAAAGAAAGATCAACATAATGAACATTCACATATAGTTATTACCCGGCATACATACATAAAAATACTCCAACGTTTTTCTGGCCTGGTAAATATGATAGCAACAAAGTTATTTACAATCCCAATCCCCCATTTCCGTCACCGTTTCACTAATAATTCCATGCCAGATGAGTAGATTGTTTATAGCTTGTATAATAGTATGCTCTTAAGCTCAATGACTTTATTATCGTATCATGGGATATTATATAACACAAAAAGTGATTTGCATGACAGGAGACCATAAAAACAAAGTAATTTGACTAAAACTGTGCACCACCATCACCAAATATAATACTATTATTATTGGGGAGAACTTGAAAGGCTCTGTATTTATCCTTGATGTACAATATGGGTATTTTATGAATGCGTGCTTAAGTATATACATTTTTTTCTTCAGTTTTCAAACTCCACGCATTCATTCAAGAAGACTCATCATAATGTTGATTATCAAGGAAGAACAAAAAACTTGTTTGTGCATCACATCACTTTTTCATATTGTCGTGATCATGTACGATCATGACCACACTCAACTCATTTCACAGTGGAGAGACAGAGAAACACAGACGGTGTTTTGCGGTGATGGTGCATTCCCTAATGAAAGGAAAAACTGTACAGCTGGAAGAATGAAAGCTGCCTTAAAAAATCTGATGGATGGAGGAGTGGAGCCATTAATGAGGAATGAAGTGCTTTGTTTCCATCCCCTCAGTTTTAGTTTTATTTTAAAGGATGTAGGGAACAAATGAGTATTATTATGTTTTTAATACAGTCAGTCATATATACAGACATAAATTTACACACTACCAGCATTATCAATATCAACGCATACTCCAGTCGCCACCACCACGTTCACCGGTTTATTTATATAAGCGTGTACAGTGTATATATAATATGTAGAATATTAGACATGATATTGAAAACAAAAGAGTTGAATACCTATAAATAGTCACCCAGTCATTATGTTTTTATACTTTTTTGTTTGATTAGAGTTTTGTTGCTTGCTACTGCTACTAATCTGCCCTTTCCTTTTGACACCGTCATTATAATATTCAAAGTCACATGTAGTTAAAGTGGGCATATGTATGGCTGCGCTTCAGTACTCCTTTTCCTTTTTCACTACTAAATTCCGAATGTCAGTCGAGAGCTTTTCATTTTCAATTGAAAAATGGGAAGTGGAAGTGGATATACATTCTATGTGTTTTAAAAATGCATCTGAACATAAGTAGTAATCACTCATTATCATTTTCATCATCACTCACAGTCATAATTCATTAGGGTGTGTGATTCAAAAATGTATAGTTTGTACAGACTTTAGAATTTATATGCAGGCATCAAAACTGCGTTAGCGAACTTGGTGTGTGGTACAGCTATACACTCAAATACTCCTCGTATTGTTTTGCATTTCTAAGCTGGAATTTGCTGTCATGTCGTAGGTCAAGGTTCCTTATTGACGTAGAGAAATC
The DNA here is from genome assembly GCA_034700685.1 of Willowsia buskii. NCBI lineage: Eukaryota > Metazoa > Arthropoda > Collembola > Entomobryomorpha > Entomobryidae > Willowsia > Willowsia buskii. The sequence continues at coordinate 2,623 of JAQIXW010002282.1, read as the reverse complement.
TTTGGAAAAAAATTATACCAGACTCTGCGATCAACTAAAGTACATTTCATCATACAAAATTTGACAGAAATCATCAAAATCTTGTGAATATTTTAATGCGCAAGCTTTGAAATATATTATGAATATTAAAAAACTAAAACTTTAATGTGAAGTGTGTGTCACTTTGTGAAGACGTAGTAAAATTGAGACAAATCGACAATAAAAGATGAAAAATAATGGTTTCTCCTTTTGAATTATACAGCTGTATATAATCCAACAACAGAGTTCCTGCTAATGCAGCTCAAAAATGCATGTATAGTTTTTGTCACAGTTGCACGCATACACGCATGACATGATGTCAGAATGTAAGTGAAACCCGATCGGATCCATGTCCTATGACAAGAAATAATTTCGTTTCCTTCTTGTCTTTTCAACCCTCACAAAAATAATCAAACCCCTTCCTTTGTCTTCTCTTTCACAGTAAAAGGCTACAAATGTAAAAGGTCCAGGTCAATATATGATATACAAGAATATGTATCTAAAACTGGTATGCGTCATACTCATGTTTCTTCAAAGCTATATAACCCAACCATCCACCCCTCATTAATCAGAAAGTTGTACTGATAAAAAACTAAATTAATAAAAAAGGATATTGTGTGGTGGAAGGAGAGGATTTGTTTTCACAATGGAGTCTCCTAAGGGCCGTCAATATGTAATAATAAATGAAAATGAACTCTTGAATTTGCAGCTGACCATAGAACAAAAATATATTTCCCTTGATTATTTGATATGTACATATGTACATGTACACAATGTTCAAATAGTACATGCTTAATAATTACAGTTAGAGTACTTGGAAGGATTCATCATTGACATTGATACCTATGTAACATTTGCTCGGTCTCAATTTATACTTTTTAACAAGCAAGGCTTAAGTTACTGGATGCAAAATAGTAAATGTTCGTAAATAGTTAATATTTTCCAGTCATCGGTCAGTTTTCAGGGAAAAATAATAATGTATAATCGAATAGAAATTAAAGCAAGCCTGCTTTATCACCAGTCAATGAGTGGGTTGCAAATAAGTTAAATTTATAATTTAGCATAACAACTGGGGCGAATTGGCTCCTTCGTTCACAATATCTAACATTAAAATGAAATGAACAATCCGTAAAGTCATCACACGGCAACTTTTCTGCCCCAATTGACCATGTGAAACCGTTAGACTTGGGTCTGGAAAAGCACGACTCTGTAGTGGTAATAATGCCAGAATAGTATAAAGAAAGAAAAGTAACGTGAAATCCCCTGACAATTAACCCGGACTTTTGGCTGGTGATGTGGATCTTGTTAGGGTCATTAGTGACCACATTAAAGAGAGTCCATGTAATAACTTCCTTTCCTATGCAATTCCTCTGAGAGCTTGTTTCATTCTCATCTCACATCATCATCAAACCTTTTCATTCCGCCCAGAAAACTAACTATAATAACTCAGAAATGAAGGATAATGTATATAGTCAACAGAGAAGCCGACGAGAACTAGCAAAAGTTACAATAATATCTTTTGTGTCTGCTCATCTCATCTAGCCGCCACACCAAAAGTCCTGCAAACTTTGTTCCAGTTCCAGTAGAATCAACTTGGCATCATGATGATGATCAGCATCGTCATTTCATTCTCATTTCTCGCAAACTTTTTGTTGTTGCTCATCCTCAGTCAGTAGCCAGAGAGCAAGTAGTAATAAGCAAGCAACCCTCAAATAAACTGACATAATAACAATAATAATAATCCCTACACACTAACGGTCAAATCAGAGTCACTTTTCTCATCTTCTCTAATAATGTATGCAGCGGTACCTTCTTTCTTGCCGTGTGCAATAGTGATATGTACACTACAGCAACATCATCATCATGACCTTGTCTGTTGTTTACTTGTTTCCCTCTCTGCTTCCCTTTTTCTATTTTGCCAAGTGATTTTCTCTGATTCCCTTTCTCGCAGTTAAGTCACTTTGCTTACTTAACTTACATTATATAATCCTAAAATAAGTAGGTAGACTGTAAAGGCAAGGAAAGATTAGATTAGGCCATTCATTTTTATTTTTTTCTTCGTCTCCCACAGAAGGTAGCATTGGCAGCAGACAAGATCGTAGTAATTTCTTTTATGAGAACACCTTTACTTTTATTTTAGAACAGAAATGCACTGCACCACTAGCCATCATCAGCAATTCAGCCTGTGTTGGTGCAGATACATCACTATACACACTGTACATCCTTTTATTTCTTTTCTCGTGCTCAACCCACATCAAAACTCGTTTTGATAATTTAGATGAAGTTTCTCAGCAGCAGCACCAGGAAAGCAAATAAAAGCTTGTGGAAGAAGAAAGAAGGCATGAAAAATGCTCGTGAATTAACCAAAATATTTACAGCAGTAGTTGCTCTTCCTCCAACGAGGAAGATATCGGTCATTCGGGAATTAAGAAAACTGACTCATGCTGTATCCTACTTATGCTCTACCTACGCCGAAAAGGAAGCTTTAAGAGAAACGTAACTACAGCAAAAGTTTTTTATGAGACAGATCAAGATACTCACTGAAAGATTATTCTGTATAGCTATGCAGACACATATACTGTCCTAGAATCCAAAATCAGTGACC
>JAQIXW010002281.1:0-16010 GCA_034700685.1 Willowsia buskii | reverse complement strand
TTTCATGCTATTTGTTGATCAATATCACTTTCGTATCACTGCAAGCGTCGTCTTTATCCGGTTTTACATCGTTTATTTGTCCAGTAGTAACATCACTTTTTCCTACCTTACTTACTTTATACGTTAATTCATCACAGAACCAGGATTGCATGTACACGTAAGACACATTCTCGTATATGGCTTAAAAATTCAGACTAATGGTCAAGAATAGAGTATACACCTATACACGTATCAATGAATTTTTTAACGGCTCCCCCCATTTAAAATTTTTAACAGAAATAGAGGCGCAAGAATTGTAGCATAGCATAATGAGCAGAAGAGAGAGAGAGAGATAGATAGAGTTTTAAAGGACTTTTTTGCAGGAATCTGGATACATTGTTATTTTACCTACTTGAAAATTTACCAACTCACCCTAATACTTTCCAGGTTACCATTACCAGTATATGTATGTATACTTACGCAACTACAGTTTTCACGGTTCAAACATGTTATGCTATCCAACAAAGCATAATACCCATTAACTTCACTCACTACACACTTCACTCTCTTCAAACTCTGTTTTATAAATAGAGTAACTCTTTGTTGATAAAATACTGAGTTGAAATCAGCATACTTTAGTCCTCAGAATCCACCCAACGATTTAAATTTTTGAGCAACGCTGGCAGTTTATCCACACATTTCTAAAGAATTCCTGATTTAAAAAGGATTGCTACATTGGTCTATGAGCATTTTTGCCTTTGTATTGTGGTGTGTAGGTTCATCATGTTAACGATAGAGGTAAACTTGCATATTTATTGGTCTTCTTACCATTAGTCTATCTGCGGCTTTAGAACACATCTACATCTGTGTAGTTATGTACATTAGAAAGTTCAGTTTTTGACTTTTAGGAAAATAAAAATTTATACAAATTGAAGTCTTCACTTTCACTGCCCTTTCCATATTATCCTGTAAGTTTTTAGAATCCAGTTTACAAACTCATGTGTGTAATGGATCTGTATCTATGCTATCTCTCGTCTTACTTATCAATGCTGTCTTACTGTATCTTCACCAGACTGGTTAACATATACCATATACTTTACCTAGTATTTCAAAATATCCTCTAGAGACTAGAGAGACGTTTTATTATGCCATCATATTTTTGCAGCATAGTATATAATTATGACAAAGACTAGCTTCACTTAAGTGTGAGAAAAATACTCTGAAATTTTCATATTTCGCTGCTAAAAGTAGGCCAGGTTCAAATATTTTCATTTTTCATGCCCTCGTAGTTTCTTGCAGAAACCCTATAGCTATCAAATAGGCTGAATACTTACTCTGCTTATAATGACAAACAATTTCATGGCGGGCACTAATTATTAGTACCCAGTACCCAGTACCCGGTATGAGAAAGTTTTCTGTTTTTATAATAGGCATGTTTATGCCTATTAAGCTGAGTTATGCACTTAAGCGTATTTAACGGGTTACACCGTCTAAAACTAGGAGATGCATAAAAATAATGTTACATCATAATATTATACCCTCGAGAATGGTGTAATACTCATAATATGCATTTTGCAGTTGATGTCGCGTTGGTCTGGTCTATATATGTTGTAAGTGCATTAAATAAACCTCTTGTTCTCTCCATTGAATTTTAAGGAATTACCAGCATTACTACACTCATGGTTTTGGCATTCGAAAGGTACCTAATGATTGCCCGGCCCTTCAGAGCGGCAGATATTCGTGTTTACCATTCTTCTGCTCTCATCCTAGTCATTTGGTGTTATTCTCTGGCACTTACACTTCCCCCTTTGTTTGGTTGGGCTGGATATGGACCGGAAGGACCTTACATCAGGTAAATATACGCTAACAACATAATATTTTGTATGTGTTTACGAATTGAGGTTTTCTGGCCTATGTCAGTATTTTTAAAATCAAATTATTTCATAAAATTTGAGTACCTATGTGTACAATTTTCGTATACCACATACAATTTATACTTAAAGAATGCATATTATTATTATAATAATGAAAACAACATTTGCTATTTGAGAATTGATCTGAAAACTCGTAAAAGTTAACGTTAAAATAAGCAAAAAGTTCAAAGTTAACGTAATTCAAACTATTATTAAGTGACTTACTACATACTGTTTTCACGCTGCACTCTCATGGTTAAATTGCTTTTGTCATGTTGTCATATATTAATATGATACAGTATTATTGTACTAGAAGTAGCAAAGAATACCATCATCTTTAAAACCATATTCGGGTATATAATTAATTCCTTTTTATGATTATTAGAATGTGCATAGAATGTTGCTTTCCGGCTATCTTTATACAGCCTGTTGGTTCTTTCGCACATTTAACTCATAAAGGCTATAGTTTATTTAAGCTAAGCTTCATTTTAATTTCAAAGTCTGGTTATTTCTGCTTGCTCATGGATCTTTTCCTAAAATAATAATGTTTCTTACTCAGTCGAATCCGTGTTGTGTAATGTTAATGATGTTCGTCTAACCACCATGTAATAATAATCTTGTGTAATTTCTATTTGCATTTGGAACTTTGCACTGAAGTTGTTCAGTGAGCTGGGAGAAGGATGATTTAGCAACCAAGACTTATATTTGCTTTCTCTTCGTCCTTGGTCTCGTCATACCATTGATAACCATTACTTTCTCCTACATTGGAATTGTTACAACCATCAAGTCTGTAAGTTTTGTTTGCTTATTTTCTCAAGAGAGAAGAACATGAATGTACTAAAGTAAAATGTAATACATAGAAGTAGGACGAAGAAAGTAGACGAGCAAGTGTGAGGCACTGCAATAGTATGATATGTTTGTTAGAATAAGCTTATTGTGACTGGCAGGTAAATTACAAGAAACGATGGCATTGTCATGGCGTTTGTTTTCCTTAAATACGGAGTTAGTCACTGAGCATTTAGACCGAGCCGGGTCTCCAATTTTCCAGAAAACCCTATAGATATATATATATATATATTAGATCGAAAAGAATTTATATGCATACCGTAAAATCTGATATAAACGCCTCTGCGGTATTAAGCGCCCCGGCGTTTACTTACTAAAAAGTCGACGGAGTACATTAAACGCCCCCTCTTTTACCCGCCCCCTCTAATAGACGCCCCCAAAAATTTTATTGCATAAATACCGTAACGGTATGCAACCATATGGAATGGCAAGCCTGCTGATATAACAATGAAGATTTACAACTTACAATTATCAACTATTAATATTCGCTGGTGTTAATATATATGATATTTTGATTTGCAAGCTATATGAATGATCTGCATCCTTTATCAAAGCTTCTGCATTCTCTTCTTGGGTTATCTTTAGCTATATTTAGTTGAAGTAAGATGCAAAAGTCGATGGAGTACTTTAGTCGCCCCCCTCTATTACACGCCCCCCTCTATTACACGCCCCCCTTTAATAAGCGCCCGGCGTTTACTGACTAACAAATCGACGGAGTACAATAGTCGCCACGGCGCTTATATCAGATTTTACGGTATGCATACAAAACAAAGTTGGCCAAGCTATTTAAAACGGAAACGGTTGGAAGTTTTAGGTTTCCATTTTAAAATTTCCTTTCAGTTTTAAAAATAAAACTTGCTAGAATGTGTGCAATCTGTTTACCCAGCAGGGATTGGAAATCACCCACTTACAAAATAGGCGTCAAAAGTTGTAATCATATTATTTACACTTCACACAGAGGTAATCTCTTCTTGTGGATATTGGATGCGATTCGAATTGGATTCTAATTTGTCACTTTTCCTATTAGACATCACAAGCACAAACGTGTGCGAGGACAGCCACAGGAAGAGCGGAACTCCGTGTGACTGCAATGGTAGGAGTGATGATAACCTGTTTCTTGATATCATGGGCACCATACGCTATCGTCTCTTTGATTGTATCCTTTGGAGGTCCAAGTGAACGACAGCTCATCACTCCAGTTGTGTCAGTTCTACCAGCTATTTTCGCCAAGTCTGCCACTTGCTATAATCCCATTATATACGTCGGACTAAATACTCAGGTGAGCGTGAAACGGGGAGAAATGAGAATGTGTATGTATTTTTACTTGGTGGTGTGTACTTGGTGAAAGTTGTAGTAGTGATGTGAAAGTGGATGATCTCTTTGTTGTCCCATTCAATGTTGAGTGATTGTAGTTATGTATTTATGTATATGCTTTAACAGTGAACGAATACATGATGGAAGCCGTGTTTGCTCTATCATGTCTACTTTTGATGTACCAACTGACGTTTAATGGGCAGACACATTAATGTTTCAAAAAATATTACGTTTCTTTGTTTTTTGTTAGGAGAATGTTGATCCTCAAAATTGTATATCAAAATGTTTGTTACTTTTACTTCATTCATTCCTTAAAAACCATTTAAAGAAAATGTGTTTCCTTTGGTTAGTATTATTATGCCTTCTGTAAATCGTATATGCTTTTCAAATGGTGCGTCCCTTGATTTGCAACTCCCTTTTCTAGTTCGTGGTAATTACGCTTGAAAGCCTTTTTACTCTTCTCCAGAACAAAGAACGAGGAAAAATGCGCTTATCTTTTGCTCTATTCTCTTTATGATGATGTTACGTTTACAACTAAGCATGTCAAAAGGGAATGAGAGCGGAGAGCGAGATGTGAAATTGTGGAATGTACAACGGAAAGAAACTCTTGGTAAAGAGAAACGAATGATGAAATGGCAGCTTAAAATTTTTCCAATGGAAAACTCTCGAAAAACTCATAAAACCTGCATAAATTTTATGTAACATTTCAGAAAAGGAAATGAAAAAACATAAAAACTGGAAATTTCTTCATAATTGTACAAAAATGAAAATGAAACGATAGGTTTTACGAGATGTTTCGCAATCATATAATATGTAGTCAAAGGTCATTACAGAAATGAAAAAAAAAAAGGTTTTTATTCCTTCACAATTGAGCACTATCACAAATTATTGTATACATCAAATACATGATACATTTATTTATAAACTACACACTACACACCTACCTATATAATAGGCTTTTGGGGTTGACGTTAGCACATACATTCCTGAGAAGTTGAGTAGTTGTTTGTCAGGTATTCTCTTTTACAAAGAAAGTGAAAGTCATCAGTAATGGCCTCAAACTTTCAGTCAACTTACTTACATCGAGTGAACTAGAATCTGTCCTTGTAGGAAATGCGAGACTACTTCCGTATTACTATTTTATAGCTGTTCCATAGTTCCTTCTGGAAGAGATCGAATTAAACTCGCTAAAAATGTACACACACTGCAGTCTGTAGTACACAGTGGGTGAAGCTATGATAATAAAAACAGCTTGCTTACCTTCAAACTTAAGTAAATGTACTTTTGTAACAATTACTCTGAAACGTGTGGAATGTTCTTTTTTCAGTTCCAAAATGCATGGATGAAAGTATTTGGAATTCAGAGAGAAGATGGAGAGACGCATACAGGGTTTACCGCGTCGGTTGGTGCTCCTACATCCGTAGCACCAACAAATGCAAAGAGTGTGGCATTAGTTGTCACTCCGGAAAACCATTCACCTTCTGAGCCGAAGGCAATCCAATCAACAACACCTTGTGAGAATGTCGCTCTTTCCGTAGTTGCACCTATAAACATTAACACTGACAACGGAGGCTCAGCAGACGGACGAAATAAAGTCAATTCCATTACAAATACTCCTGAATTTGAGCTTCTTCCGATGACTCCGTCTTCTGACCAACAACAAGAGCAAACTCAAGAAGATAGCAGCACGAAGAGTGACAGAAAAGAGGATATGGAAAACGATTTAAATGAAATTGGTGCAGAAGAGGAGGTGGAGAAAACTGGAATTTCTGAAACCGATGGAACTTCTTGCCAACAAGAGTGCCAAGAAAACAGCCCATAAATGCAAAATCACGTAGAGCATCAAGTTTGATAGCGTCAACTGTCAACACATTTATTTGATCATATTCTCAAATCTTTCCCCATTTATGTAAGCAAGAATTTCGATAGAGTAGAATTAGATTAGATGGTATGTCTATACTATGTTGTATTTATGTGGAGATAAGGTAGATTGTTATTACGATCATGTTAGTTATTTTATGATTGAATGGCACATACGTTTTATGAAATTTGTTCAAACAATTAAAGTAAATCGACCTTATGTACATGTATATAGTATCAGTATCAAGTAAAAGTTACCGAACTTATTAGTATTAGTGAAAATGGAATATAATGTGATCTTCTGCTTATGTTCGTTGTTCGCCACAAAATTGCGTCAATCTATGCTATGGGTAGCTTTCTATCTAGCTATTCAGGCTAATAACCGCAGTGACCAACAACCATATTCAGCCTAGGGTCCTCCTAGAAACTTACCAATTACTCGTGAATGGAACTTATAAAACAGTGATACTTGAGTTTGGTGTGCTGGGCGTGTGAACGTTTAATGTAAAATGAAAACTTGCTGGAAATTAATAAAATTACTTTAAGGCTAAGGGTAAAAGTACTGCAAATTTGTTTACTATTTGGCATGAGATCAGTCGAATTCATTAACCTTCTATTGCATATGAAAAACTTTGATTTTAAAGTTTGAAAAGTGGTAAGTGGTTAAACTTGTACTTGAATTCTTAAATACATTTTTTAGCCTTTTTCTCAACGAGATGCAGTGCAAAATCATGATTTTGATTATGTCTGTATGAATTTAACATGAACAAGGAACACATGGAACAGAGATAAAAATACGCATGACTCATTAATTCCAGAGAATTTATTCTAATTCCTTCTAATTTATTTACGACCCAAACTGATAAAAATTTTAAATTTGTTTTTCAGCGACTATAAAGGGTTTTCTGAGTAATGAGCTTAAGTGTAAAATAAGATCACTTCACACTTGAGCTTTCGTCAATTTCTTTGCATGCATGCAAGATTTATGGGGAGAAATGAGGCATGGACTTCTTTCTTTACAGAAACATGCTTAGCTTTTACTTTTTCTCACAACTTGTCAGTATAAAAACTCAACACATGGGAATTTCATCTAGCAGTGCAGAGTGCAGTGTCGGAAAGTGAACAAGTGTACACACAGTGTACTATTGACAGGCAATATGTATATATTTTCGTATTATCTGATATACGAATTATGAGCTTTGATACAATATATGTGTATACTACTTTCTCTTTTGTGAAATTTTACACTGTTGTTTGAAAAAACGACTTCCAAGGAGTTTGGAGTTTCCAAATGTATAGCTGAACCAAAAGAAGTTTTATATGTATAAACAAACTAACCGAATGCATTTTGTTTCCTTTGAAAAAGTAATAATTATTTGCTAAATATGCGTGATGTGATACACCCCAGCTATATTAATTTTTTTTGCATCAATGAAATTGTTAGCTTTATTATTTTATTATTTATCTCGAATTTTATTTTTACGTTTCAAAAGTTTGCATCAACAGTATTTTGAGGTTAGGTAATGGTAATAAGATGTCCGGCAAATATGAAAATAATCAATATTTTTGTACCCAATGTGGACTAAAAACTAATGATAAGACTTTTCTCAATATCTTGAGGAAAACCTGTTTCAACGCATCATTGTGCATGTTGCATTACTCCATATTCCCCAGTGACAAGCCAATCTGGTTTTATCTTTTCGATTTCCTCGGCCACACCTTGTTTCAGCCCCGCTATACAATCAGCTTTTAAAGTTCGCAGAGTTATTAATGGCGCTGGAGCAAATCCCCTTAAAGATTCTTTAAATGGTGTATCCGGTGACCAACTGAAATCGCCAATCAACTTCCGGTAATTTAAGTCGCCCTTAAATATTAAATGCGTGTGCTCAGACAAAATTGAGTAGAGCTTAGGATCAGTCTCCTGCATTTCGTAGTAGGCATGAGGGTACGTCCAGAAATCTGACTCAACGACTCTCCATCTGCATAAATTTTAAAACATGTTTGTAGTCTTGTTTTCTAAAGCATTTTCTAAAGCAAGTATGAAAATCTCGAATTAAACATCTTTACATTAGGAACTACTAGACACTCACCTCTTTGCCGAGACATATCCTTTCCACCTTTCTGCAAGAGTCACTAAAATAGGGAGCTCTGAACAAGTTGACATTTTTTCAAGCAACCAATGAAAGTCGGATGACAAAGCATCAGAAATAAACCACGGTGTAGTTTTCACATAAAAGTCTACCCGATCCACCCTATCCATTAATTTATCTGCTAAACAGAAATCTGTGAAAAGTTCGAAGCCAGCATTATCCAGCACATAGCCTACTGTCACAGGCTTCCCTGTATTGCATTCTTTGGCTTCCCTGAGAACTTTCCATAATTTTGGAGAGTCGTCACATAATATGAATTTTCTGAGTTCTTGTAATTGATCTATGAGATTTCCCAATTGGGAAACTTCTTCACCACTAGATAAGCTCAGATCACAGCGGTTGCCCCAAAGCCCTACTTCCAAAAGATTTTGTAGAACATCATCACTAGATTCAGCGTTCAACACATACTCTCCAAGCAATACAGAAGATCTTTTGGAGCACTCGAATCCTTCCTCTTTTTGTTTCCTGAATGGGTCAAAACTTCTCAAGTGGTTTGTAAGCTTAAATGCATCATCGATTCGGCGATAAAAATAACATTCCACATGAAGCCATGGAGCAAGATACCAAGTCACGTTTTCTACATTTCCTTCAAAATAAAGATCTGCAATATGTTGAAGGTAAGTGTCCCAAATGGCACTATCTGTCTTGATAACAGGTTTGTTAGTAACCATTTCGTTTTTTAATTTTGCAAGAGCGCCGATCACCACTTTTATTTCATTCTTGACTTCCTGTTAACAGAAAAGAAGTACCCATACAATCAGACAAAATACGCAAACCAAAACCTTGCTAATAATTAAGATTGACGATTAACTAGGAACTAAAAAAGCAGTATCTAACATGGCAGTTCAGTAAACATGTTATATGTATTTAATATGTGTTAAAAACTTTAGTAGATATGAAAAATCCTAACCTCACCATACACCTCGGATATTTCAGCCTTGTCCCTAGAGAGTTGGTCAATCACTTTGGTTAAGATGATTGGGAGCCTTTGATTGATAGTCTTAAAAGCAAATCCTCTGTAGAAGGAAATCAACAATAGTAAAAGGTGCTGTTACGTTTGAATTAAGATTTTTTACGATTAAAAATCGTTAGTTTATCCTAATGATACATAAAATAATAATTCATTACAGCTTGTATTTAGCAGTCAATGGAACCCCAACAGGATACGTATCTTCAATCAAATGAAACTCTTTAGTTAGAGCGGATATTGTAGGTGCTGCAGTATTATCCGTCATGATGCGAATTATCGACTCTATTTCAAACAGCAAAAGGTAAAAAAAGCATTGAAAAATTCAAATAATATGCGTTTCATTTCAGTTAGTTATTAGTATGCTGTATGTACATTGTCTTTTGGTTAATACTTACTGATTTCGCAGACGTCTGTACAGTCACAGTATGCAGTAAAGACGTTTTGATTTAAATTAAATTATAACTTTCAACAGCTCGTCTCAGTCGTCTCGTACTTTCAATCTTACACAACTTACAACTTAACAGACAACTTTTTGCGGGCTTCAGGTTGCGGTTGCGATGCTTGACTATTATAATGATCAATCAACCCTTTTATCTTATGTTTTATCTTATCTCTGATTGCAAAATTATTTTATCCGGTGTAATTAATTAAAGCTGGTTCTCGAAGACTAGAAGTTGGAAGCTTGATGCTTGGCAAATATGAGTGAAAAACACATGCTTAGATGTTAGATCATCTCGTATGATGAATCTCTAGTGTAAACATGGCTGCATTGCTTACGTATCACATAGTACGCATTAGAAAATCATCTGTGTGGAGAAAATCGTGGGTGGTCGAAAGAGAACTTGTTACTGTTACATACATACATACTTACTTTTAAAGAAATTTATCCTCTTTCGTTTGCAAAACTCTGATTGTGCGTGTTAAGCTAGCATTGACCATATGATTTCGAATTATTATATAACCCTGTGAAATCTCTGTTAATCGAGTTAATCGATAATCGATGAGTTTATTTAGGACTAGAGAAAAACATTAGCTGAAGTTAATTAATTATAGTTAGCTTCGTCATTTTTGAAACGAAGATCCATCATGAATCCAGCTCATAATAAGATGTGGGGAATGTTTTAATTTTAAAACTAAAATAAGCCAAAAGAAGTAAGTTGTAAGTTGTAACAAGCACTGCACTGAAGATTCCAGGATTTCAGATATTCTGAGTTTGTTTGCTTGTTCCTAAATTATTACTGGCGTAATTACCTAAGATTCACCAGGTCTCAAGGATCGAAGGATCATACAAATTTATGAACTTGAAAACTACAAGGAACAACATTGTTCATGGTAAGTTTAAAGGGGGAGGGGATCTAAAAAAGTAGTTTCACGTTAGCCAGTATTTATTTGAAGGTCATGATAATTTGCTATGCTACTATAACTGGAAGCATGATACTTGCTGGCTTCAACAATTTCAGTTTTTTAATTTCATTTGGAGAAAAAAAAATCATTTGGGGATTTTACTTCCTTTCAGAAGCGACATCGCCCAGCGGTTAAACCCAGGAAGAAAAAAGTGAAACGGAGAGAAGACATGGATAGCACTATAAAGGACTTTTTGTTCAAGCCCCTCGTATTTACGGAAATTGATGCTGAGCCCAAAGGTTCTAGTCTCTGCCCTTTACGTGGCCCGGAACCGAGGAGTGGCCATAGGTCAGTTTGTGATGCCGGGAATTTATATTCGTTTGGAGGATATTTAAAAACTGATGTGGTTGGAAACCAGCATCGGTTGTTTGAGGAGCTCTGGGTTTTCAACTTTGCGGAGCGTCGCTGGAAACTTCTCCCAACAACTGGAACTGCTCCACAAGAATTAGCCTCACATTGTGCAGTTTTATATGGTAATTATCTTCATGTGTTTGGTGGCACAGGAGTGACATTTGGAGAATCCACATCAAACAAGCTAACTCGCTGTGACTTGAGAAGCTTGCAATGGGATGAGGTCAGTACAACTGGCGAGCCTCCTGACCCCCAGTATGGACAAGCTCTCATTCTAGATGAGCAGAAACGACACTTGTATGTGATAGGTGGTACTACCGGATTCGATTTTACGATGGATATTCATAGGCTTAACTTGATTACAAAAGAATGGGAACTTATTTACGCATGCAAAGGAGATCAGCCATCCGAGCCCCTCCCCCGCTATCGTCATGAAGTGGCGTTTGATGGTAAAAACATATATGTTTTTGGAGGAGGCACTTCCCTTATCGCATTTCCCTTGAAAATTGTACCCACATTTAATATTGAGACGCGTAAGTGGACTATGCTAAAGACTAAACGGAGTGATGTTGGACGAGGTTTAGCTTCAGCGACAGGGGAGCAAGAAGTGCCTGGATTTCCTTATCGAAGAAAATGTCATACATCTGTTCAAATGGAGAATGATGTGTATATTTGTGGAGGCTGTAACGGTACGAAAGTCTATAGTGATATCTGGAGGTTTAATATTCCTACAAGGCAGTGGTACTTTATGCCTATAACTATGCCGCTACCCCTGTCATTCCACACTGCATGTGTGACGCCTGAGGGTTGTATGTATGTATTTGGTGGTGTGACCAACATTGAATTAAGTCAGAGAACTAATAAAATTTTCAAAATCTGGTTGAAAATACCGAAGCTGAAAGAACTTTGCTGGGAGGCTCTACTTGCTGGGAATGAAAATATTAAGAAGACAAGTCATCAAGAATTGATAGAACAAGGAATCCCGATTGACTATGTAAATCGCGTACATCCATCACCTCCAGGGGGGAAACCTGATGATAGTGTAGAATTAATCTGGAAGTCGGACTTGTTAAAACCAGACAGTTCCACTTGTAGTGGTCACTCATCTCATGGCTGTATCAATAGTTTCGTTTAGTGTAATTTGATTTAATTTTTATTGTTGTTCTGCATATATGCTTCTACTCTACATTAAATTAATTACTGACCTTCATGTGACTTGTGACTACTGCTTCTTATTAATATTTTTGAAAACAAATATTCTTCATTCATCAGTAAGATCAGTGACGAAAAATATGATACAACCATCTCTAATCCCTAATAGTTGGTAAATGTGTGTGTAGTGAAAGTTGATCACTATACCAAAAAGCGACAGAATGAAGATTGAATTATTTAATTTAAATACATCGGAAGTTGGAGTAATTTTTCCTGATGCAGAGTAACATTTCGCAGAAAGTAAAAATAATGACTATACTATTTAAGTTCTTAAGTATCCTCGCACACGCATTGTATTGTAAAGCTCAATAATATTATTAATACTAAATCGACATAATTAAATGCGGTATCATTGTTTATTGTAAGATTTAGTAGCTACTACTATACCTAGATATTGACAACTATTATTCTCATACTCATAATTTATAATTTAGCAATTGAAACACCTTAATAAATAATATATGTAATTTTTGTTTATATCCGTATATGACATCATTTGAATATTTTGAATTATTGTCTAATGCACATGAGCATATTTTAGGACGTTCAAAATTACTATTTTGGCAGATATTTTATGTTTATAAAATAAGGATTCTCTTCCTAAACTTTCTGTTTTAAAGAGAATTTTTAGCATTTTCATTCAAGAAGATAGGTATATTATGCGATATGCTTACTTATTTACATCAAAGTAATATGTTAAATATGGCATGTGCGTGGTATGAAAATTTACTAAAAGTGTGTTCTCATTAATCTGTCTGACTTGACGATGAATGATTTCAAGCAAAGATGTCAGATGTCATTCTCATACAAAATACGTTTCAAAATTCAAAAACCAGTCAAATCTTCCCGCGAATATGAAAATTAATTCTCACGGATGTGTGATGTGAATGCATGGTGTGTGTGCTGCGTGATGCACTTTTTGTTAGCATACACTATACACATAGTTTATAGAGCAAGGAGTCTCGGCGAAAGCAAGAACGAAAGCATTGAAATCCTCTCATCTTTGTCTTCACGTTTGAAAAAGCGCGAAGAAGTTCTTCCTGGCGCCTGTGGTATGGACACCTTGTTTTTGTTTACATGATGTATGAAAAGAACAATAACAACAACAATAAGATTTGAAGAACATGTTTTTGTTTTTTATCTTTCTTTGGCACTGATTGACATTGGCAAAGTTCTGATTGAAGTCAGCTCTATTGAAAACTATATGTGAATGCTGTGATAAATGTGATATTGTATGATTCAAAACTGGAAATTCTACGCAAAAAAATTCTTTGGTTTTGTTCACTCCACCAAATTTGACGTGAGTGTAAAGTAGGTTAGCTCAGACAGCCTAAATTATTTTTTACATAATATACATAATAAGATTTCCCCTGTGGGCTTGTTTGCGTTTGGCGTTACTGGAAAAGCACCACTATAATTCATTATTTTTAACTGTTCTAGAAGAAAAACCAGGCACCAGGTTTAACTTACTCTTGATTCTCTAAACACTAAAAGGAAGCATTATGACCGACTTCTTACGAAAGCAAGTATCAACAAATTTTCGACTCAACGGGCTACGAGTAAACAGGTATATTTGAAACCTTATTTTTCCTGGTGATTCCGGGTGTTTTTGTCATTCATCATTATCTGATACTAACCATCAAGATCTATGATGTATAATGTATAATTCATTCATGTGATTAACAATTTATGTTTGTGTTTGGGACCTCAATAATAGTGAGGCGGCGGATTATATAGTTGGCCTATTGTCCCCATTACCAAATAAAGAGCAGTCACTGTGGCTAAGTAAACTGATTGAGACTGTTCAGAAAGTTCCATTAAGTAAAAGCTTAATAACCAAAGACGTTATTTTAGCGGCTGCGAAGGTAAAATATAATGTTGCAGTTGCACAAAAAGACTTAATTTAAAAGTATCCAATTATCTTACCTTTTTTGTCTGTTTTCTGTTACTTTCTAGGAGTGTGGAAAAGGTGACTTGGAAAGTCAGGGGGAAGTTTTAACATTTGTTAGTGCATTTGATGTTCCACGAATGAAATATGATATAGACAAGAAGAAATTCTTTCCATGTCCTAAAGAATGCAGTTTATTTGGAGATGCAGGTGACAAAGGGGCTCTACTCCGTGACAGGTAATTACTCTATCATGAGCTGAATTAAAAATTATTATTGGTTGTTTAGAAATACATTAAAAGTACTCTTTTTTGTCTGTTTTTTTTATAGATATTCTCTTTTGCTACAACGAACCCTCCACCATGATCTATTTTCTCCTCAAGTTCATGGAGTGGACAGAGGGGACCAAAAGGAAAAATACAACTTGAGAGCAGTGGAGTTTCTAATAGGTTCTTCTTCAAAACTCACTGATTTAATCGTGTTAGGGATGATAACTCAAATGGTAGAAGGAAAGTATCATCTTGAAGACGCCACGGGAAGTGTCGAACTGGACCTGTCGGAAGCTAAATTTCATACTGGTCTTTATACAGAAAATTGCTTCGTTTTGGCGGAGGGTTCTTATGAGGATAAGGTCTTTCACATTAGTGCAATAGGTCTACCCCCTCCAGAGCCTTCATCTGTAACAAAGTAAGAAAATATTTGACAGACATATAGATCATAATTGAGCATAATCTTTATTAAAGTGTCGACACGTATTTATTTGTAGAAGCTATTTCGGAGCTACAAATTTTTTCGGTGGTCCACCAAACCAAACTAATAGGGAACGTTTGGAAATCATTGAAAGAGAGAATGAAGGAGCGATGTTTATTATCCTTTCTGATGTTCATCTTGATAATGTCACGGTAAATCCTTTAAATCTTTTTTCCATAATGTTTTAATGTTTGGGTTTTTTGATGATGATTAATATGGCTTCTTATGCAGGTTATGGAAAAACTTAAAATCCTTTTTGACGGCTATTCTGACAGCCCTCCACTACTCTTTATTTTCATGGGGAATTTCCTTGCAGAGCCTCATGGAGCTCAAAGCGCTATGACTTTAAGAGACCAGTTTAGTGCACTCGCCGACATTATTTGTCAATTTCCCACTATCAATGAAAATTCTCAGTTTGTCTTCATTCCTGGACCTGTTGACCCTGGATTTGTCAATATCTTTCCTAGGTAAATTTTAAGTAAACATTTTTGGCAGATTTTTATCTTTTAATCTTTATTTCGATTTGAAGAACAATTGCAAATATATCATATATCCATAATCTTCATGCAGTATGATTGCTTTTTTATTTACTTTAGACCACCTTTCGCTGACTGCATCGTTCAACCATTAAAAGAGAAAGTAAAAAACGTTACGTTTTCATCGAATCCTCTCCACATAAAATATTGTACTAAGGAAATCGTTGTGTTCAGAGAAGACATATTAACAAAAATGTACCGAAATTCTCTCTATTTTCCATCGGCTGGTAATATGTCACATCATGTAAGTTCACTGCTCATCGTTTTATGCCTGAAGGAGTGGATAAAGGAATCAATGGAATATTTTTACATTGTATTTTTCTGGTTTCTAGTTTGTATCAACACTAATTGGCCAAGGCAATTTGTGTCCTCTACCCATGCATGTATGTCCAGTTTATTGGAGCTATGGCCATGCTTTGTCATTATATCCACTTCCAGATTTAGTTATAATTGGTGATAAAGCCGATCCATTCACAGTGTCGAATTTAGACAGCACGTTTGTCAACCCGGTAAGGCCTATAAACAAGTAAATACATTAGACATGACTAATTAATTGCAAGAAAATATTGATCACTAAATGTTTTACAAATCTATTTTCGACAGGGCTCTTTCGTGAAAACAGAATTCTCCTTTAAAATTTATTTCCCCTTTGACGGAAACGTAGAAGAGTGTCAAATTCCAAGTGTTTAAAAATATATTTACTTGTAACACTCTAATATGAAATAAAATACTGTATAAAAAGCAATCTGTCCTGTTTTCTGTTATTAGCTAGCCGAAGTATGAAGGCTAGGTACTGATGTTACTAGGGGATGTCTGTCTTCCATCCCTCCCTCCCTCC
>JAQIXW010002280.1:0-16010 GCA_034700685.1 Willowsia buskii | reverse complement strand
ATACAGTTGTAGGTGGAGGGGAAACCACAGACGCTGCAGAAGGAGCGCGGAGGAAACTTGGAGGACGGGGCGCCTGCAGTGGAGTAGTTCGGGCCTTCCAGGTTCTCCAGTTGCTCTTCCTCGATGAGGGTGTTGATCGCTTTTCGGAACCTGCACGAAAAAAAGTAAAGAGGCAATTAGCTTATGGTAAACGTAATTGATTAGAATAATAATTAGGAGGGTTGGAGTCGTTGGAGGGTAAACGCTTTCGTACTTTAGTTTGTAGTATTCAGATGAGCGCTGCTTCTTCTTTTTGGCTGCAGGTCCCTTGTCGTTGGATTCTTGGAACTTGGGCACCTTCTTGCTCATCACTGCAACGAGGAAGAAAAATTGAAAATTAATTAACTATTTATTACGCTTATCAGCAATGCAACTGTAAGTATTAAGTACAGAGAGATGATAAGCTCTTACCCAAATCAGCGTGCGGCTCCTCATGAAAGTTATCTTGCTCCAGTGCCTCAAGCGCCTTCTTCTGTCTCCGGTACCTTGCCGCAGCGTCCAGAATCCTGGCGCTGCTCGTCGTCCTCTGCTCCCTCATCGCCATCTTTCCTCTCTTCTCTTTTTCACAACTTTTTTTTAACTAATTTATACTAAACTTAGCACACTTAATTAACTAATTGTTCAACAGTTTATTCATGAGCGGGAACACTAAATTTGTCGAGAAGCTCATCAATTTTTTCCTTGAGAACTGTAATGATGTCAGCGGAGACGAAGACGTGGGTGTCGTCGAGGTCGTTGAGCACGAATTTCCTTCCGAAAGCTTCCCGTTCGTCCAGATGGAGAAGAAACATCTTCATGGCAGGGTCACTGAAAAAATAGATAATTAAACGACCAATTAATTAAAATCACCAATACTTATCTTTCTTAACCACTATGTATTTAATTCCCAAACCCCTCATTAATTGTCAATAAAAAATATTATGCTTCTCCTCTCCTTCCTTACCATTCCACAAGAACGCCTTTGGTGACGTTAACCATTCTAACGGTGACTCATTAAAACTTTCCCGTTACAAAAACTGCTGTATTCTCTCGTTTTAAATAAAATTTAATTAACAACTAGTAAATTTCACAAGAGAGAGCTCGAGAACTACTGACTGAACTGAACACAAACAACAACAAAACAGCTCATAAGAGAGAATACGGCAAATTTGACTGAATGTGTTGGTGCGTAGAAAGGTGGGGCATTCTGAGAAGCGTAAATGCATTTATTTTCAATAGAAAGACAGATCAACTGTTCGGACCACACTGCACTGTTTACATTTTTTCTCATCTGCTCACCACCAACCAAAACAAACCAAACCACTAACGAGAAGGTCGCCTTTCGAAAATAAGCTTTAGCGGTTATCGGTGTGTTATCCAAGGAGTAGTGATTGATCATTATTCAGTTTTTGTGGAGGATGTGATTGATAAGAGAGAAGTAACATTTACAAATTGACAGTTTATTTGGGAGAGAGGTTACCAACATTTTTTGACTGTTGAGTGATGAGTCTGAGGAGCCTGGAAATGCACAGGATGATAAGCCGACTCCCACTGATAAGCTATGGATCTCCAGTCATCCTCCTCCGCCACGACAGTAACTCACTGTTTAGGAATCTTTCGAGTGGATTCAGAACACTGACAACCTTACCATCATCATCTCGACCAATTTTTAATTGTGGAGGAAACTCAGCCATTTGGAGGGATTTCCGTTTACCATGTACTCCTCCTCCTCCCCAACTGTTGTGTTCATTATTTTCGTCGCTTCAAAATAGTCGCAAGTTTCATACGAGCAGTGCGGGACTGAGCCCCTCTTCCTCCGGAGGAGATGATGACAGCGTTCAGAGTCAAGGATCCCTCCCTCCGCTGATGGTCTTTCCCCCAGTCATCTGGCCCAAGTTTATGAACGCCTTGAGGAACTGGTTCTTCATCCATTTCATTATCAAGCCGTACTTCGACAAGGAGTTCTCAATGCAGGAGTTCCTCGTGGGTGCCAAGGAGGTGAGCAAAATATTGCCTTTCGCTTTCAAAAATGAATAATTAAATTATCATGTGTTTCTTTTGTTTAATTAATTTCTGATTTGGTCCGCAGGCTGTCGCTATCGTCGCCAACAAGCTGTCTGAAGGCAAGCTGGACGACTTGGAGGGTCTCGTGGATCCCACCGCCCTAGCCCAAATCAAGGAGTCGCTCTCCAAGTTCACAGTATTTCAGCAGCAACTCTTGAGGGTCGCAGTGGAGGACATCTTCTTCGCCTTTCCTTACCAAATTGGGATCATTATTCCTGACGAAGGTCCCCGAGGTCAGTATTTTATTTTGGAGGTATCCTTCACTCCATATTATCCTCCAAACAATGCACACAAATAGTATAATTTTCTTTTGTTTCTTTTCGCAGAGGAGTTACCGGAAGGAGTGAAGCCACCTCCGCAGACGCGCCATGTCGAGATCACCGTGAGCCTCCATGTCCTTCGGGGAATCGCTGAAAAGCACAAGAGCAGCACCGAATTTGGCGCGACGCCCTTCAATTTCCAGGAGTTTGCTCAGGAGGACAAGAACAAGACGAATTTCATGGTCTGCAATTACCGCTTCTTCAGGGACTTCACGGAGGGGTCTGACCCCAGCTGGATCATCAACATGGTCAACCACTTTCTCCCCATGGAGCTCTCCCCGCACCAAAAGTTGCGATAAAATTAATTACCTAAATGTAGCCAATTGTCTTAATTGATATTCCCGAATGCAGATAATAAGCCAGTCAATAAATTAAATGCCTTTTTAGGAGTTTGCGAGGAATATTTGAGGAAGGGACTATCCACAAAATACGTTATCGCCGACGGGGGGAAGAGTCAAATTGTTCATTAGTGTTTATGTCAAATTCTGAATAATCATGACGAAGGCGCGGGCAGTTACGCATTTTATGGATGGTCCCAAAGTAGAAAAAATGATTGACTTCGCTCATCATGACATGACATAAACTTAATTGGCACACCTATTTACTTACTCATGTTCCAATTTGAAAAAGCCCCTCCTTCCGAAGAATATTTTTATAAATTCAAAATTATTGCAGGCGCATATAAATTGTCGTGTTAAATTGTAACTCTTCAAATCAGCAGATTGACATTTAAGATAATCACAGAGGAACACAAGTTTGTTTGAAGATGAATCAGTAAATATTTTTCTTTGTTCTATTTGGGGAACGCGTGAATTGTGACCTTTTTATACGCAGCCAGATCCACACTAAAATACATTGAGCTAGAAAGTTGAAGGGTACCCACCTGCACTTCAATCCCATTCTTAACGCCATACAACAAAAAAAACATACCTACGTGCATAAATAACTTATTGTTTTAAAATGCACGATTGTAAAAAAAACTGACATACTCTGGCTTCCCATCCGTATTTTCATTCTCATCACCGTCGTGTACAATTCTGGTCATAGGTTTTATTTTATTGCTTCGTTAGTTTAAGAAACAAATGGGAGAGAAGTCTATTGCCAGCCAGTAAGTAGTTTAGTCTGGCTCACAGTAGAAACAAACGACAAAGGCATAAAACATTTAAAAATAAACAATCAGCATTTTTGGGTACTCATTTATGAAAGTGCACAACCCCAAAGTACAAGCAAAATTCCATAAAGGAAATATTTTTGAAGCTCTTATTAACATTTGTCCTTTATTCATGCGTATTTTTTAATACCAAGCTCCACAGAGCTTAGACTAACTGGAGGTTTTGACAAGGATTCAGTAGAGCTCCAAATTACAAGCCAGTTATACTTGCTGTTTCCATCTGGCAATGGCAAGCCAGTCAATATTTCATTGAGCTTGAAATCACACACTATTTTACTTCTTTCAAAAAACTTCCCAACTCTATTTGTCTTACTTCAGCCTAAATAAATAAGTGAAAAACATTGTACACCAAACCTCAAATATGGCGCCACTAAATATTTTGAAAGTTGCTCAAATTCGCTCGCCATTATATCAAGCATTACCCGCAATTTTTCTAACATTTCAACTTCTAATTCCTCATGCCACGTGTAAATTCAATATTTCAAATTCAAGCTTAAAGACTAAATCTGTCTATACGTACAGCAAGCACAGCACGGCATCTCGCCCAATTCATCAGACAAGAACATGCGCCTCTCAAGGAACAGCGTGTTCATCCACAATTGATTGCTGTCAACCCTTTGGTAACTACGAGTTTGCATGTGCTAAATGTAAGTTTTTTGAATATATTCTTTGCTAGTAAAGTGCAGCACAATCTATATCAAAACTGATCATGTCTTTGAAATCTAATGCGTTTTGCATGAATTTCCAGTTGGAAACTCCACTCCAACATGCCAGCGATGCGTCTTGAATGGTGAAAAGTGCTGCAAAGGTGACACCGAGTGCTGTACTGGTTCCACATGCAGTAAGATGTCTAAACTGCGGCTCTTTCAATCATAATATGTACTATTATTTGTGAATCTACTACTTTACGAGAATTCTATTTTGAATTTAAGGTAGGGGAATTTGTGTTCCAACTGGAAGATGTATCGAAGAATCCAAAGCTTGCTGGCCTGAATATCACCAATGCTGTGACGGTTTGAATTGTTAGCTCACCAGATTATCGAATAAATATCCTGTTTTTCGGAATATGTTTGTTTAGGCAGCTTGTGAACATTTTTCAGGCATTGTCAACGCTGACGGCAAGTCGTATTGCTCAGATGAGTGCTCAGGTCGCTATGGACAATGCCCTACTCTCGATACCACAGACGGTTGTTGTCCTGGTCATTATTGCTGTAAGTGAACCTATTAGTTTAATTAAAATAACAAATGTAATACAAAATATACCATAAAGTGACAATGGTTTTCTGTGTCTCCCATATTCATAAATTTCGTACAAAATCCTACCAAATAGTTTTAAAATTTTCTATGTGTGAATGTGTTACATTTTAATAGCGTTTTTAATTTGCAGTCGATTCTTCGTGGGGACCGATATGTGACTGTGGATACTTGGGTGAACCATGCATTGTTGGATCAATTCCAAAAACGTGCTGTGGCCAGAAAGAATGTAATTTAAGAAGTTTTATTGTTGAAATTTGCAGTTTTCATTAGTTTGAATTTTCGTTGCCTTACAATAAGCGCTTGGTAATATCTTTTCATTTTAGGTGATCCATCTACCAGCACTTGTGAATCCTGTATTGCTCCTGGAAAGTCTTGCGCTCAAACTGAAGAAACTCGTTCCTGCTGTGCAAATCTGCCATGTAAGTTTTTAAAGTTAAAAAAACAGATTTACATTTAAAATGTGTAAGTTAGACTTCACATCATTAGGGACTTACACAATTAGGTAGTTTATGAATTGAAGTACCCAAAATTACGATTACTTGAATTAGATGTAAATGGAACTGGTTGGCTTTTCCAATATTTCCAGGTGATTCAGTTTCAGGTACATGCTGTATAGCTAAGGACGCCACATGCGATCCTACTATTCTAGGAAATACCTGCTGTGATGGACTAAAATGTAAATTCTTATAACGCTTATTTTACTGCTGAATTTGAACTTAACACGTATAATCTTTCTGCTTATATATTACAAGTGAACTGATAATTTGCTTCGGAATGAAATTATTTTCAATTTATATTCTCAATCTTAAATATGTGCAATTTATCTGATTATTTTAGGCATTCAATCTAATGGAATTGCCACCTGTAAAATAAAATGCGCTGAGGGTGGACAATTTTGTAGGCGTCATCAAGACCACGGTTGGGAACTGAGCGCCGGCTTAAATTTCTCTGAATGTTGTTCACCACTGACATGTAAGCTCTAGCCTATCTAGTAGCAGTATCGAAAATGAAAGTTTTCTTAAAATATTTTCATTATTTTTTAGCATGAGTGCATAATTTGAACTATAATTTGTTTATATAATTTTGAAGGCGATTCCTATACTCATAAATGCTGTGCAGCTGAGGGAATTCCATGTGGTGTCGGCACACCTTGTTGCCGTGGATTATCATGTAAGCTTATAAATTTTTAGTGCAATTTAAAAACTATTGATGAACTTGTGCATTAACCATTCATTATCTCATTCAAACCTTGCAAATAATTAAAATATTTGCTTTATCCATATTTCAAAATGACGTACAGGTGACACTTCAACACACGTTTGTAACAGAAATCCATGTGTCCCTCGTGGTAGTTCTTGCAATGAAGAAAATATCTGCTGTTGTGGTCTTGCATGTAAGCAGAAAATAAGCTCTACAAGCAATGATTAATGGTTGCACATCAATTTAATATTAGGTTTTAAAAATGCTTGTTTTCTGTTCTATTTAGGTGACAGGCCTTCAAAAGTTTGTATGGGTGGAACTGGTACACATTGCAATAGTACCAACTTGTGTACCTCTGATCATGAATGTAAGTTCACCGAATTTTTAAATAACGATTTCAAATTTCTGTTCCCATGAACATGTTTGGGTGACTTTAATCATTTTAATGTTCGGATAATAAATTGTTATGCATGTTTGATTTTCTCACATAGGTAACCAAGCCACCTCTTCGTGTTATCCTAAATGGTGCGTAAATCATATTTGCCCCCCACAATTTCTACCTGGAGCCTTTTATCCGACAAGTAATTAGTTTTCAAGTAAGAAAAGCTCCCTTCTAATGTTCACAGAAAGTCTTCAAAACTTTATTCAAATTTGCGTATAAATTAATAATAACGCATTGCAGAATTTAATCACAAAATAAAGAGCACAGAGATACTTTTTAAATAAAATTACTGCTACGCTCTAAAAGTAAGTATTTATTCTACCAACTTGATTTGTCCAAATCATAAAAACATTTCAAATTTCAAGGATGATTTGGTAATGTAATTTTGAAACAATTTAATTTCTTTTTCCAAAACTTTCAACAACTGAATAAAGCTCTACATGTAATTAAATGTCTTTAAAAGTTATGTTTCTTTAATCTCATAGTTTTACATTTAAATTAAAATACCACACAAAAATTAAAGTGTGTAGAAATTACGGAGATGGAACCGTTGGCATTTTAATTAATTTTTCCTTTCGTAAAACATTTTCAAGCGACTGGTAACCCAGGTTAGTTTAATTTACCAACAAGAGGCAGTTCTATGAGAACTACAAGTGTGGCTAAATTGTCTGATGCGCTTCAGAAATTCTTAACGAGATCCCGCTTTTTTAATAAAAAACATGCTTGAGTCAGTTGAAGGTTATTATTGGTTTGATTAGTATCTCAAACGCAACAGAAATATTTAGGTTTTCAGCAGGTTGTTTATGAGCACTTTCAAAACTCACGTTTACATATGAATATGTCAATCAACAATTAAGGTATAACATAAGGAATGTAGAATAACATAAACATAGTATCATCTAAAAGTACACTAAAGAACAGAAACTTACCGGGTCTATTGCTTACCACGACGAAAAGAAGGGAAGGATTTTGTCAGCCAATCTAATATTTTGCAACAGGAGCGTAGGGAAATATTTCAAAATATTCAGATATACTATTTCATTATGAAGCTTTTTCTGAGTTTTGTCTTTGCCATAGCCGTATTAAGCGGAAGTCCTACTTTGTTTGCAGAAAGCAATCACAGCACCCAGAAAATTTCACAATTCGACAGATACTGGCCATTAATAGATCATTTTATGGATTGCATTGTTCATTTCTCCCGAAGTGAAAGCTCATGGCTGGATCTGTTTCACAGTGCGTTGCATCTCTGCAATCAGCAAAATCGCCATAGTCCATGTGTTAGCATTCACACCGTTTCTCCTGTTCACATTATCGCGAACACAGAGTTTCAGCCACATGAGAGAAAATACTGGAATGAAAGCCATTTCAGAGACATTTCGCCCATTTATAATTTTACATTTACGCCAGTCAAGCACAGTGACCATTGCATTTTGGAGTTACCACATACAAACCACGCCGAAATGAACTTCTACCAAGCAGAGAGACATCAATGTCACAGTTATCGTTTAAGAAAGTGCCGTTGGACATACGTGCCAAACTTTGTTCTCATCCCGGTATCAAAAGAGATGAACTATACGCAAGTTAACAACTTTTTCAAGTTATACTACCGTGAACGGACAGCACATCACAGGATCTCTAGAATATTTTTGTTGTGGAGCGAAAGATTTCAGATTCTGGGCATGTGTCTAAAATGTTTTCTCTCGGACCCAAACTACAATCAACAGATTCACTGGAAAGAAGTGAAACCTCATCAAATGATATTACCCCGTGTGGCACTTTTAGGTCTGCTTGACTACACGAAGATTTCTCGAGAAATTAGTCAAATTCACTCAAAATGCCCATATCACAATTTATCTACTTCTTCAAGCAATGCTCTGTACGGGACCACCTCATGCATTCTAGAGATTTTCTATTGGCAACATAACATCACAACGCCTTCTCTTGTCCCATTTAGACGCCAAGTTCCCGCCCCTTCCGGCTACTATATATATACGTTTGGATCAGAATACGTTGGGCTTCGCTATATAATTTTTGTTAAGCGACTGAGCCGCGGTACTTTATTAAAATCTTATTTTTCGCTCTTGTCTCCATTCGACTGGAAAGGATGGTTTTTTGTAAGTGGCAGCCTTCTGTATATGGGTTTGGTCTTGAGGCTGACAAAATATTCAGTAAACTCGTTCTTCTGGTTGTTCGGAACACTTCTGGAGCAATGCGATGACAACCGTAAGCTGCTTAACAGGAAAAATTGGTATCTTGTGGCAATTTGGTTACTTGGCGTGATACTTATTCGTATGTCGTATACATCCACAATGTTCACTTACATGGCTAAAGAGGCAAGCCCTGGATACGTCCCTGAGTCATTGCATGACCTCGTCCATTTTACTGACATTAATTTACATACGTTTTTGTTTGCCAAAAAACATCTGGAATCTGGCAGAATTTTTTTCTTGAAAAGCTTTGGCTGGGAATCATCGTTTCGAACATTTTTTAAAATGTTGGACCGACTCAAGAGCATATGGAACTTTTCTGAATGGGGATTTGTCAGTTTGCAAATGCTGGGGGATAGATCAGCAAGCAGTGGTTGTATTGAGTCTGGTTTTAAGCTTCCACAAAACTTGTCAGACGACAGTGGTGAATTCAAATTTGACGACAACAAATATCCATGTCACAAATTTGACAAATTTGCGCTTTTGCACTTTAGTTACGATTATGGAGTTGAGTATTTTTTCGCATCGATAGCAAAGTTGAATATTCATTTGATGAACGCTTTTCACATCTTCGAGAACCAGGATCAAAATTTTTCACCTCAACTGTACACATGGTTTATTTATGGCAGAGTAGCGTATCACAATGAGTTTGAGAAGTCCTTGAGCTCCATCATTGAATCGGGTATTTACGCATTGCAGTCATCATACGAAAGGAACGAACACATTAAGCGACGTATTGTTAAAAATTTTGCTCGTCGTTCAAGCGAAAAGAAGGCGAAACTACTTTTAAAATCGTATAACCAATGGAGCAGCTTAGGATGCTTTCAACTTTACAAACAAGCGTGCTCTTTTAAGGAGTTGCTCAGCAACCCTATTGAAGACAGTGGAAGAAACAAAGATTTGCTAAGTTTGTGGGTGGCTTTTTTTCTTCTGCAGCTGTTTACCATTTGTGTTTTTATAATAAATTTTCTTCTGAACAAATTTCGAAACGATTGATCATCAGTGTTCAGGCAAAGTGTGTGTCATGTGGGATGGGTAAGGTCGTAAGGTTATTAGTTTTTACTCGTCCAATTATATTTGTAAAAAATTAAGACTTACAAGTAAAACTACTTTGTTGGGACATATAAAACTTTATTAAAACACCCTATAACATGGAGAATTTAATGGAAAATCAGAATATGTGAACCTTTCTCCCGAATGCGCAAATTGAAAAGAGTTATGAGCAAAAATATGCGGACAATTATATATGCGGTAATCATGCTACTAGTTGTTTTGGCTTTATTTTCTTCCATATTTTGATTCTGGTGTTTACGCACTTCAATTATCATATTTAAAAAATTGAAATATAGAGCAACGCATTATGAATACTTTAAGCCGTGGTATATGCAAGGAGAAATTAAGCCTGATTGAAAAATCGTATCAGCAGTTGAGCAGCTTAGGATGTTTATCTTCACAAACAGGTGTGCTCTGTAATGGAAATGCTAACAAACTATATTGAATTTATTGACGAAAAGGCAAAAATAAGGACTTGATATGTTTGTGGGTAGTTTTTTTCTCTAGCAGCTTCTGGATCTTCTATATTTTTATAAGGGATTTAATATTCAAGAAATGGTAATAAGATATCGTATCGATCGTAGATACCAGGTTTTGTGAAATTTTCAGTGAAAGTATGAAAATTAACAAGACGCACCCATAAATACATACACCTATATTCTTGTGTAAATGGTGTTAGCTTCTGTAAGATTCTGATGGCAGTAGGAATATGCTCTATTCCCATTGACTTGAAGTTAGTATGAAAATCTGAAAAAAAGATTTTTTAAACAATTCAAGTAAATAAGCTAAGTGGTTGTAAATTTTCTTGAATTGAATTGTTGAATTGTCAACACTGTAAAGTTTATTCTATTCTCTCACGTGCCGGAAGCAATATTTAAAAGTGCATAAATAAGATAAATTTTCATGATTTACTTTTCCCTAGTCAGTATTCTCCGTAACCGTAAGACGTACAGAAAGATCTCTGGAGAACGAAGTCTGGTGACAATCTTAGATTTTTCATTTACCATTTTCTCTTAAGATTTTCAAAACACGTAAATCCTTCCTTGCAACTAAAATTCATTTCTAGGCTAAAATGTTAGAATCAATTCCCAAGCTACTACAAAGCATTTACATTATTTACACACACGTTTTCACATACCACCTATTATATTTGTGTACACACCCAAAAGGCAAAGCATGCCGCTCAATGCCTCAATGTATGAACTATATGGCATGTGTCCATCATATTTATGAATAATTGATTTGGGATCGAAGAAGTAATGGATTAACAGATATCTTTCTCTTTTATTATTCATAGTCACGTTTATTCTACACGTGTAGACTTATATGTATCTACTTTACTGGTGCTAGTACTGCGGATGATTCCGCAGAAGTAACACGGATTTAAAACTTACGTCAACATTTATTTATATAAGCTTTAAAAGGAGATTCTGAAATTGAAGCTTGTGTTTGTAATTTTGATTAGATGACATTTGTTCGTGCACTTTTAATGCTAAGAAAACTTTGGCTAAAAAAATTAGCAAAAAAAGTTGACATGTCTCTTTGGTAACCTTCAGCTCGGCATTCTGTCTCATAAAGATCACTACTTCTGCGAGATTTGGAGTAATTTTCATTTAAGCATGACACTTCCACATTTGAAAGTAAGTCACCAGAAGGATTTGGCAGATTTTCTTTTCGAGTTTTACGAAAAGTTGTTTCTTCCTTCGTTGCTGTCATTTCCACCGAAGGATCTGTTGCAGTTTCGCACGTCAAACGTTTCTCCGTCTCATTATTCAAGTTTAGAATAACGCTTTCTTTTCTTTGCTCTGGAAGCACGTCCTCCAAAGTTCCTTCAGCTGTTGTGATATTAACATTTGCCTCGCGATTCTGGTGTGAATGCACAGAACTCATACTTTTTCTTGCTTTTGATTTGTTTTGCGGAGGATTTATGTTAATCGTGAGAGTTTTTACAGTGAATGCTTTCATCCAAATAAGCTTGAAATTAGATGAAATCTCAAACATGAAATAAATGAAGCCCGAGATGTACACAATGCAACATATCAAAAACATGCCTAGGATATCAGGGAGGGAAATTTGGTCCCCTGGCAAAACTTTGTTTGGATTTGGATCTTCTACCGGAATCCCTTCATAATATCTCTTCGCCATTCCCGCCCATTTGTCCCATTTATCTGGCAGGCCAGTCTCCATAAATCGAGCGTACGTTTCCATCATCCAATGTCGGTTCACAGTGTACAGTTGCACAAAACTTGGGATGCTTGTCAAATATTCAGGAAGTACGTAGCACTCTGCATTTGGCATGTTGAGTTCGTTAACAATAATTGCTTTATGCTTTGCTACATTTAATGGTTCATTTGGTTGGGAAACCATAAACAAATATTTTCTAGTGAGAAATTTGCCAATGTTCAAGTCTGATATGTCGTGATAGTTTACATGATAAAAACTTGTGTTTAGTTTACCCAAGAGACCTCTAGCCTTGAACTGATTGTAATGTTGTTTCCATGGAGGTACATCCTGATTACTATTCCATATTATTTTGTACCCGGCTGACAGAACCTCGTTCAGAGTACTGAAAGGCTGGACTCGGTCAGGGACAGTGAGCACACTCGTAATTCCATTTCCATAAAAACCGCAGAGAAACATTCCGAAAAACTGTAGGAGGACACAAAAACTAATTTTGTCCATGTATTGTTGACTGGAATTTCCGAGAAAAACTCCACCGATGCTAAGAATGTTCCACAATAACAATCCATCAGCTAATTTCACCGTTTGTCTGATTTGCATTATGATTGCCATAATCGAACACATTGTGAAAATCCAAATTATTCTCGTTAACGGGCAGGACCAGGTCGAAAAATTGATCGTTTTAATTTTCTTTCCATTTGTGTGATCAACACAATAAATTAAAAATTGTGTTTCATAATCTGCAGGCGTAAGTCCGGTGATTATCCAGTAATAACTAGCGACAGAGTTTCCATAATCTGTAAAAGCGATTCTGTTAACTATAAACTGTCCACGGTATGACATTCTGCCGGTTCTTCTCCAAATGTTTACATTTCGCAAGTCTCGTTGTATAAATGAAATGTTGTGACGTTTTGCAAGCAGAATTGTAGACATGATTTGTCTATTGCAAACCTTAAATACTCTTTGTGAAAACCGAAGTCGTTCGCATGCAAACAAATCTCCTTTACTCCACCAGAAATATACTCGATGTGCTAGTATCAAAGCATCAACGCTTCGCATATTCCCATTTCTAAAATATTTTCTGTGTAAGCGCAGTGGATTGCTAAGTTTTTCCATTTCCGACGCATCGAAATTCCTGCTTTTTGTAGAAGCTTCTTTGCAATATCCATTGCAGATAATTTTGTATTCAATTTTTAGTTCATTGTTGAGTGAAGCTGTCGCATAGAGCGCAACTTTCAGTGCGGGGTAATTTTTCAACATTCGACCAAACAAGCGTGCAATGTTTGGTTCAACTCCCTCCAGTCCACGGATTGGAATTATAAACAGCGTAGTTGGGTGCATTGCAATTAAATGAAACGGTTTAGCCAAAGTTTCATAACATGCAATTACAATGTGGAAGGGCTGCGTGAACTTGAACGGTTGATTATTGAAAAAGTAATATTTTGCCCTATGATCATATACTCGGTATCGCAGTGAAGTACTGATAAACTGGATGTCAAACGGGGAGTCATCCCAGGAGTGGAAAACTATTTCGTAGCTTCCCTGCGAAACGGATAAAGTTAACAGAAATGAGTTTACACTGTCGCGCAGAGCCTTATCCTCATAATAATTTTGAGTGTTTGTTGCAGGAAAGGTAATTAAACCTAAGATTACAGCAAGCAAACACGAAATCATTTTGTGTTTAAGCGCTAAAAATTTAGTTGAAAAAGAAAAATGTTAATGACAAGATAGGATTTGAAAATAAAATCAATCGTACTTTTACCAAATTTTTCGTAATATAAGTTATAAGCAACTACGTTATGATGTTCCATGATATGCTGTCTCTGGTTAATGCAGTATAAAATCAGAGTAGACCATGTACTTATTAAGCGGAAGGATTTATTTCATAAAACGACATTTCGGCCTGGTTGATAAAAGCAATCACAGAAATGCTTCCTTAGGTTCCGCCCTGACACATGGACAGAAGTTACTTAAGTAATTACCTATTATGAGGTGTGTGTCTACCAAATATATGAATATTTTATCCCCGTCTCTGACGAATGTACAAAACATCACGCTTGTTCCGCACGTGCTCAGTTACGTATACTTTAATGATATTCTAGTGCTTGGTGATGCTCTTGAGAGAATGTATGGATATTAAACTCACGTGCTCAATTTTACTAGTGCCTGCTTCAAACTACCTGATCGCTATATACAGTTAAAGTTGGATACATAACACCTGTCGCAAAATCGTGTTTTGAAGTGTGCAGTTCTAATGAAATATCACGTTGCTTACCTCGTTTCCTGATGTTGATCACATCTCAATCCATTGCTTTGCTCGTTGAGTGGGACACCCACACAAATGTTTGTCTTGCGATTAAACTCCCAAATCATCATCCCAAATCAGTAAACATCAGCTAACAAGCTAACCTTTAGACTCGGCAGGATATAAGGAGAAAGCACATTTTTCTAATATTTGTATCCGTTTAATTTCAAGAATATTTGCGGAAGTTGTTGCGAGAGCATATTTGACCCAGGATGAAGCTACTCCAATTTTGCGGAGAATTTCATCCACTAGATTCTGTTTAGCATTATTTGCTCTCGCGTAAAATTTTGCATTTGTCAAAATTTAAGCAACTTGTGGAAAATAGTTATGCTTTGCATACTCGGGCGACGGAGATCCAAGCATGGGTTGGAGTAAGGGGCGAAAATGTGTTCACAGGTTTTACTCGCTACAACAGACATGACTCAACATCCAAGGACTTTCATTTTGCCTTTAATTCTGAGATCGGGGAACTTATGGTGGCGCCGTGAACGATTGGAGTTTAGATCATTTAGTCTTCAACAACACATCCATTCATCCACAGAATGAATATACCATATGAATTTATATTTCCTTAGAAATTCTTGTAGTAAACTTTTCTGTTCTGTCTTTATATTTTTTAGTTGGGTAGTTAAAGCAGATATCCACGTCTTCTTTAAATAATATTGTTTGTTGCTCCAAAAGAACACATACAACACTAAAAGCATAAAATAAGATTTGTAGCGTTTAGTTGCCAAGAACTGTTTAAAATTTAATTTCTTTTACTTTGCTTTATCAAACCAAATAATCAATTTTTACTTAATATATTACAAAGGGCTAAGCGCGTAGGAGTTCTTGTGTTATGTGAGCTGTAAACTGATCTTCCAAAAATTCCGAAAAAAACAGGAAAGTATTAAATCTGGGTTTATAGCTTAAAAAGGCAACCTTAGCATATAAATTATATGCCAATCAAGTATGCTGGTGACATAACAAGGTGAGCAACACTTGTGTTTACTATTTCTTGTTTAGTATATTAATTTTACTTGATCGTGTTTTATAAAATGCCACAATCTCTCCAGGTTCAATCTACATTTGGCGGTTGTTTGATGTTTGTCGACGATGTTATGTAAAAATACAGATATTCTTACGAAGTAAAATATATATTTTTTGCGAACCTTTGTTGAAGCAAACAATTGCATTTTGTTATGAAGTCTGTGTTGTGATGTTGCCTTTTTGCTGACATGCAGACGAACAGAATATTTCCATTAACTACTTATGTTTCAATGATCATGTTTTCAGAAGTTATAAATATCAACTTCAACATGACGAGTGAGCCCGGGAATTTTTTTATGAACTGTTATCACGATTTATTGAGACGTAATCACTGCCCATATATTCAAGTTGGTAAAGCTTTATGCTAAAATAGACGGAAATAATATTCAGAGCAAGATTTACATTTGAGATTAGCATATCAGCATTACAGATATAATTATTCTTTGTAAGCCTCCTCTTTCTTGGCTAAATTTTAAGCTTCGGCGGTAGAGAAGCAATTTATAAATTACACTACATTACGGATGGTATGGAAGAATATATTATTACATGTAATACCTTGGCCAAAAAAGCCCACGTGGCTAAAGCTCTATGTAAGAGTCAATATTCTATTTCAAGACAATTACTTCATCATTTTAAGAATGCATGTATAAAACCCTACCCTAGGCAAATAAAAAGCATAGTTCCATCAACGAAGAGAATCACTTGAATACTCACTACACCATCCCGTCTGTGTATCTGCTTGACGAATATTTCGGAGCTATAT
>JAQIXW010002279.1:0-16010 GCA_034700685.1 Willowsia buskii | reverse complement strand
GGCCAACATTGGCACATCGGGTGAAAGCATTTGAAAATATTAAGGTACACTTACTAAAGTTCTTTGCCATATATATAATTTCTAATTTCACCTGTTAGGCAACAAATTCAAGGTTTTATTTCTTAAATTTTAGATTAAAAGCGCGTGGGGTGGGTACTACGATTATAACACTTTTGACCAAAATGGGATAATTGGACAACATCCAGTTTTTCACAACTTTTATTTCGCCACAGGATTTAGCGGACATGGTAAATTAAAAATATATTATGCGATTCCAAATTGCCTGTCAAATTTTATCTAAGTTTTTAATAAACTGTTTTGCCGTAAAAATGCTTCTCTTTCTTAAACACAGGCATCCAACAGTCTCCAGCAGTTGGAAGAGCAATTATGGAACTAATTTTGGACGGTTCTTTTAAAACAATTGACTTAAAACGGTTCGGATTTGAGCGACTTGTGAGACAAGAACGGGTTCTAGAACGTAATTGCTTTTAATAGCTCTAGAATAAACAAAGGGTAAACCCTTTTATGTAATGATGAAATTAGCATTGTCAATTATCTAAAGGTAATAAAAATGTGTGCGTTTCTAATTTACCTTAAAAAACACTTGCTTCATAAAAGCCATAAAAAACTTTGTGCGTCACTCTCTTGAAAATGGGTCGTGTGAAAATACACGTGAGCTGGCTAAACTCACGTTTTACAATAGGTAGGTATTAATCTGTGACCATGTAGCTTTTAGGAAACAAAAATATTTATTTTTAAAGACATTTTGCCTACGACAACATCATACGTTCACATATGATCGCTAAAGCTAACATGTTTAATCACTTTTGAATGAGTAGCATAAGCTTTAAACTCCTTTCCGCCATAAATTGTGTAACAACTAGTGCTGTCATCCTTCCATAAAAATTTACCGAGCCAAACCTTAGCTTTACATCTTGATATGACCGAATAACTCGTCTATCTAAAGCACGAGACAATACTGCTTTCAAATTACAGCTTTTAGTGGTGCCAGTTGATGCCATGCTCGTATTTGTCACATGTTTCATCCATCTGCCTCGAATTCGTCTACTCATAACATTTGCTCGTCCAGGTAAATTGTAGCAAACTATAGAGAAGCAATAAATCTCACAGAGTAGAATCACACACATGTAAAGCTCCTGAGAGTCTAGGCCGATTCGAATGTTGTCATCACTAAGAAATCCAGATGTAAAGATAGCCCATGTCATAAGAAATGTCATGATCCAGAGGGCAAAGTCATCTTGAAAGCATTCATTCACCATGCTCACCAGAACTTGGAGTCGACGATATAAACGAAATGATTCATTTATAGAAAAACCTGGGCTGTATGATTTCCTGTCCGTTAAAATAATAATATGGCATTAATTATAAATATTTTAAAATATTTTCACAAAATAAACCTGTTTTGGTAACTCACATCAAAATGGTCTTTGCCCCTGTAAAAACTGCACCAAAACCTATAAATAATCCGCAAAATCCTGGCATCGCACATAACCCCAACACCCAAACCAAATTCCACCATTCATAAGTTGTCACCACAAGACTAAATACTTTCACCACAACTTTCACTCCTAGTGACTCACTAATATCGTATAAGAAAGTAATCGGGTAACTGATCGAGCCTGGCTTTTCAAACTGCATAAATTGTTGAATTCCAATAATTCCTGAACAGCCTATTGTCAAGGAAGGCGCCTGTAAGGCGAACATTTTCATAAGCACATTTGAGTTTAGTACCCCAAGACCTAAATCAAGTTGATCAAAAACTGCCAAAAAATTTAAAAACGTTGCTAATTGTCTCTGTTTCAAAAGCACATGACCAGTGCCAACAAAACCACAAGCTGCGAAGTACATATAGATCACTGTTCTTCCGATAACTGCACCTTTTCCATTAGAAATAGTGTCAGTTGTCGTGTAAATGTAGAGAACTGTGGAAGCCAATTTTACAAAACATGTCACCCAGTGAGCAATCGAGGCAATTTTTAACCAAGTCAAATTTTCCTCTGGTGTACATTTTATGATACCGTCAAGGTCTAAATATAGTGGAGTACATTTCCACCCAATATTTCTGAGCAGTGAGATTTGCAGTTTGCACACAGCATCGTAACGAATATTTTTCCATTTTATTTTCAATTTTGAGACAACATTTGTAAAGCCCATTTTAAAAATATTTGATAAATGATAACAGTAAGTCAGCTTAGGAGTTTTGGATATATTTTGCACAGCTAAAAATAAAGGCGGCGTCGCCACCCTCGGCTTCGTGGTGACTGAAAAACATGAGCTCATGTTGTATGAGCGCATTAAAAATTTCTGGAGACTACCTCCAACAAGCTTTGTCTTTCTTCCATAGGAATTGAAAGGAAAGTCATTAATATTTGATAACATCTAGAAATCGGTATGGATTAGGAAAGAACTGAATTTAGACGAGCCGAATAGTCTATTAGTTTCTCAACATTCGCCTACTTCATTTACATATTATAGTAGATACAAGTGTTTACAAAATATGGAATCAGTATATCGCAATGTTATGAATTTTCTTCTCAAAATGCGATGGTAGGCTGATACCTTTTGTTAATTTTTAAACTTGGCTTGCAACGTTTCAAAAAAAAGTTGAATAAAGGCTACAAATAGGATTCGCATTACCTATATTTAACTTGGTTATGTTTGTATTTGTAGGAAAAATTGAAGCTTAAAGTCGAGTATAATAGGAGCCCAGTCAGTGGGATAATTAATTTTAATTACTTTTGTCTTAAGGCGGTTTCGTAATTATTATCGGTACTACATATTTTCCTTGGGCGACTTACATAATTCAAGATTTGAAGTCTGTGTGCCTAAAACGAATTACGTGGGATGATCCCTTTATGTATTTTAATTGGCAGATATAAAGTTAAATACACGTTAGCTTGAGCTGTGCATGCGAAGAATGCTAGCGGTAAAATCAATACTGATCTAAATGTATTGCTAAGATAATTGTAATTTTATGTTTTTCTCTTTTCTGTTTAGTCAACATATTTTGACAATTTGACTTATAATCATTAACCGAACATGATTCCAAGACACTCCCGTTTTTATCCATACCAAACTTTACCCTAGGAAATCAATTTTGCATTAAGTTTTTTTAAGTCAGTTAACCGATCAAACACGAAATGTTTTGGTGGTGTTTGTTGAAAGCTGTAGTTGAATTTTTCATGATTACGTGGAATGATTACACATTCGTGTCTTATTTTGACCTTTTTGCCTTTGCATATAACTTCTGCTTTAGCATTAGTAGTTCTGGTTTGTCATCAAATTTGCTTGAGCATAATACTTTTCTTTAGGACAATGACATCTTCATTACCATAATATAAAGTTACATAGCTAAGATAGTTGCACAGTTTGGTATCAATTCAGAATTGACATGTGTCTTTGTGAATTATTACCGGAGAAATTAAAGGCAATCTGAAATCTGAAAGGACTAGTGGAGTGACATTATCTTGGAATAGTAAATACTAGTTTGACAAACAAAACTAGTGGCAAATAACTAATTAAGCATTTCTTAATACCTGCATTATATAATACTGTAAGGTCAATATTTGCCTGAAAATACTAAGGCGAGTATGCGTTATCAAAAATGCATATAATCTTGGTAGCTATCAAGCAAAACTAAAAATTAGATAAGCATTTAGATTTTGTAAACCACTTACATACATATATACACATATTTAATTATGCGATCGGAAGTAATCGCGCATACACACGGACCGACGTCACGTAGTCAATACATACCTACTTGCTTTCGCATTCGCTTCAAGCGACATAATAAACAGCTAAAGATAAAAACAAAATATATGTTACCTAGTTCGGTTTTCACTTATTT
The DNA here is from genome assembly GCA_034700685.1 of Willowsia buskii. Classification (NCBI taxonomy): domain Eukaryota; kingdom Metazoa; phylum Arthropoda; class Collembola; order Entomobryomorpha; family Entomobryidae; genus Willowsia; species Willowsia buskii. The sequence continues at coordinate 12,139 of JAQIXW010002279.1, read as the reverse complement.
CGTGATATTATATAATGCATTTGATAAGATACATAATGTAAAAGGTCATGAAGTTAGATTCTATACTATGATTAAAATATGATGATTTGCCCACTGATAAATTGTGGTACTGATTATAACATGCAAACTCTGACTGGATGTATGGTCTTGCGTATCAATTAAGGATTCATTAGAAGACAGATAATTAGTTGATCACTCAGTCTACACACATTAAATTTATATAACTCCCGGAAGATATGTAAGTTAAAAGCACGCGTGTAGCATAAATGAATAAAGTAAGCTGATTTAAAAAAGTGACATACTCATAATAAAACGGATTAAAAGATGATAAGAATGACATGCTGCTCATTGTGCATATTTCACAGCTTTTATTGACAATGACACTGAAAATGTATTCTCTTCATGTTCGGATGTTACTGTGTGGAGACATGAATACACAGATGTCCATCAACCACCGACTATTCTTAGAAGGTATCCTTGCGTCACTTGATATCTGTCAATTTGGAAGTCAAATCGAATGTCAAACTTATAGCCTATATATACGACTCTACCTACACCAACAGAAAATTGATAGTGAAACAGTCATTGGCATATGACAGAGGGGTCAAATTTTAAAGCAAAAATACAGACATGCTAGTAAATATTGCTTTACATAAGCAGTTACATAACATACATCGCATGTTCAATGCTCCTGTAACCTGTAAACATAATAAGATGGTATAATATGCATTAAATGAGAGAAAAAAATCAGACTGAAACTTAATCAAATTGAATTCAATGGAACCCAATGTTAAAATCTGGCGTGTTCAATAATTAACATCACATACACATACATACATAAATACAAAAATATGAACTAATATTATATTTGAAGTCATACCGCTTTTTGGAACTAGGTTTTATGCGTCCTACTATTTTAGACGATTGTATATTTTGACACTATAATTTTCAAATATGAAAGCCGGTTAAGATGACAGATGACCGCTGAAACTAAAATCAGCATTCATATAAATAGCTCACATAGTCAAGTTTACAGTTGTGTCTTGTCATTTAGAGATTTCCTGTAGACGATAGACGAACAAGGGAAAATGAAGCTGTCAGCAATAGTATTATTACCCATTCTTGGGCTCGCAGTGGCCCAATGGGACCCCAACTTTGCCCCTGGAAGACACACCATTGTCCACTTGTTCGAATGGAAATGGAACACGATTGCTGAAGAATGTGAACGGTTCTTGGGACCTTACGGTTATGCAGGCGTTCAGGTAATATTTCAATTTTAACAAAAAAAGTTCATACATTTTGTATTTATTTCAATGAAAATATATTTTTCTGTGATATCATCTCAGGTTTCCCCGGTAACAGAAAACGCCATCGTTTCCAACCCATTTCGCCCCTGGTACGAGCGATACCAGCCTGTATCCTACAACGTGATGACAACCAGATCTGGCACAGAAGAAGAATTCGTTTCCATGGTGAGACGTTGTAACAATGCCGGCGTCAGGATCTACGTAGACGTTATCATGAACCATATGACAGGATCCGGTATGTCTGGACAAGGCACAGGCGGCAGTCCATACAACGGAGGAACCAAGACATTCCCCGAGTACTCCGCACAAGACTTCAACGGTCGTGACAAATGCCCCTCAGCATCTGGAGACATTGAAGACTACAATGATCCCGAGCAAGTTCGAAACTGCGCTTTAGTTTCCCTCACTGACCTCGATCAAGGAAAGGAATATGTCCGCACCCACATTTCCGGTTTCATGAACACCTTGATTGGCATGGGCGTCGCCGGATTTAGAATTGACGCTGCGAAACATATGTGGCCAGCGGATATGGCGGAAATTTTCAAAAGACTGAATCCTCTCCCGACGTCCCACGGATTTCCTCAGAATTCTAGTGCCTTCATCTTCCAAGAAGTTATCGATCTCTCGGATTCTGAACCAATTCGGGGAAATGAGTACTTTCAGTTGGGAAGAGTTACAGAATTTAGGTTTGGAAAGGAGCTGGGAGAAATTTTTCGGGGAAATAATCAACTCAAGTATTTAGTCAACTGGGGACCTGAATGGGGGCTTTATCCTGATAACAATGCTCTCGTCTTTATTGATAACCATGACAACCAGAGGGGACATGGAGGAGGTGGCTCTGTGGTGACATTCAGAATGGTAAGCCTAGCCTCTAATGAAAAATTCGAAGCCCACCTAGAAACCATTCCTTTGATTGCAGCATTCTACATTTTTAATTATATGTTTAACAAATACAGTCAAGAGAGTACAAAATGGCGACTGCATTTATGCTGGCTCATCCCTATGGGGTGACGAGAGTGATGTCGTCTTATTTCTGGGAACAGAGATTCGAAGGGGGAGTCGACCAAAATGATTGGGTAAGTTTTTAAATAAAATATTATAGTGGTTGTAATGAAAAGTAGGGTCAACAATTGAAATAATCTTTTGGATATTTTTAATTTCAGATTGGACCACCCAACAACAATGGAGAAATTACTCCACCAACAATCAATCCGGATCTTTCATGTGGAAATGGATGGATTTGTGAGGTAAGCTAATTTAAAAAAAAATAAAATTGTCATATGTCGAACTATGAAATCAGGATCTAATAATAATTTGGAATAATCAACAGCATCGCTGGCGTCAAATCTTCAATATGGTGAAGTTCCGCAACGTTGTCTACGGAACTGAATTAAATGACTGGTGGGACAATGGCAGTAATCAAATCGCGTTTGGCAGAGGAGACAAGGGCTTCATAGCGATTAATCATGATAACCGTCCACTGAATGGCACTTTTCAGGTATAACTTCACTAGCTTCATTCATTTTATTTTTAATTCCTTAACTAATATACTTAATATTGAACTTGGTTAATTTTATCTTAAATACAGACTGGTCTGTCAGGAGGCGAGTATTGTGATATTATTTCTGGATCAAAGGAGAGCACCTCTTGCAGTGGTTCTACCGTCATTGTGGGATCGGATGGAAAAGCAAATATTTTCATTACGAATGAAACCGACGATCCGGTTGTTGCTATTCATGTTGAATCTAAATTGTGAAGAAATTTAAATTATGATAGATGTGTATTATCAGATTTATTGACGTATTTGTTCGTTATATATACATGAAATAAATGAGCTACTTTTATTTTGAAAGTATGTAAGTACATTGCCTGTAAACGAATAGAGATAACATTCACCACATTTTCTATTAATTATGCCATAGGCCAAAGTCGAAAGAAGGTTAAAATTTTCAAGCATATGTCATGCAGCATGGTTTTCTTCCAATTTTATCTTGATTTATGACGACACTCATGAAAATTTGTTTACCATAGCAATATAGTGATAATGTAGTTAAGAATTTGATCCACAAATAAAATCATAGTTTCCTTATGAACAGTATAAAACGGGTATGCAACTTGCATGTAGAATATCTTACAGCTCATTGAAAACTTCCTAAAATACGATTTCCGAGCCACCATTTTTCTACCGATATATTTAAAATTGTTTGATAGATCTGCAAGTTCCCCACAAAAGTTACTTTGACAGTCGAATATCAGCAAAGGAACAGCTATCAATGCAATTATAACAATATAAGCTAGTATTCCCAAACCTGCAACTACAGATTCGTACTTGATTAAAACAGAAACTAGAATAGATACTGTGCTCAAAATAGCAACATGATGGAAAGCTATAAGAACATTACCAAATATTTCATTGAATATCTCATTGATAAGCTGTTGAGTTCTATAAAGCATGACTAACTCTTCATCTTCTAATGCATTCCATATTTTTGTCATGAAATGATATCTTGCCCCTTCTTGTCGATGAATGCTTTCAGGTGTGAAGCCTTGTAAACAATTGGTTGCTAGGCTATGGTAAAAGAGCACTATAGAACCCAGCAAATGTACTGTGTTGGTATCACTATAGAATGCCATTGTAGAAAAGACAAAAAATGGGATGAATTTCAATTCCAACGAAATATCAATATCGAACCATTCTTTCGCAATGATGTGACAAGGCTCAAATGGACAAACTATGCATATGACTATGGTGAGTGGTACTGTAAAGCAGAATAGGTTTAGTAGAAATGCAACGTATTCCGCCTGTTTAATCCTTTTCTGTGCATTTATATCCAGTTGAAGTCTATTCCTTTTTATTTGGGTTGAAATCTGATTGCTGCATGAAATTATTTGATTGAAACAGTAGCGCAGATCTTCTCTGTGGTTTTGGATTACAATGCTGCACAAACCTACAGAAGCGCATACAATGACCTCACCACATTGAATGACCAATGTTGCAAACTCAAGAGGATCCATGTCAGAATTCATTGTAGTTGGGTCGTCAATATCCGGAATAAATCTTGAGTACATGTGAAGTATATGGGTCATACAAAACATGAAAGCCACTAGGGGCATGGATAGACTAGGATATTAATAATTGAATGCTTAGTAATTTAACTAAATATCAATAATGACATGTTCATAACCTTAAAATATTTTGTAGTAGCTCTTACTTGTTTAGGTAGAAGTAATAGTTGGCCGGGATTACTTCCTGGGTGAACGAATCCCATTTGTAAAATGTGAGTAATCCGAGATTGCTCCATTTTATGCGAAATCCTGTAAAATTTATTGTGTTTTTGGAAAGCATGATTATCACCAATTTTTATGATCTGTTTTTTTTACGTTGTTCGTTCTCTTATGCGATATGGATATTCCATCTCAATGAAGAATCGGCTAATATTTCGTGTATGTACGTGTATGTTTGAGCTTTACATGAAATCGTCTGCAAATGCTATATAAATTTCATTATGACAAAAATGTGTAATCAGAATAATATCCTATCAGTACTGATTTCATCTGTAAGACATTTTCTGGTCATTTATGTCTATTTTTACAATGCATGACTTGAAATCTAAATTCAATTTATAATGTAACTTATGACATAAGTTATTTCAGATTCAGTATTATCCGCTCATATCTTAAAAATTCATTAAATTTGAATAAGAAGCTGGTGAAACAATATAACATTTAAATATTCATTTGATTGAAATCAGATAGCGTATAGCTTCCTATAATATAAGCTTCAGTAAGTCACGTTTTGATTCAAAAATAGAGATGGAGAAATGCCTACTACTCAAGTGTCCTATAAAATTTAATGCTATTTTAAAACTTATTTAAGGATATATACAATTGATCGGATTAGATTTTCGTGTAGATTTATGTGGAATCCTTACAGTTACGTTATCGGTTTGCTTCACTGGCCGGTTGGAGCGTAATGTTTCAAACAGTAATAAAACTGAAGTAGTTGGATAATGTAACTGTAAACCAATACTTTCACATTCGATTAGAATTTTATGGAGCTAAGTATATATCTTTTCAGACCCAGGTACCATTAGAAAATCGACTACTTATAATATGTCAGAGATGTAATAAATATATGCTGTAAATATCATAAATATGAGTTCGCAATTCGCTTATGTATGTGGAATGGATCATCAAAAATAAATCGTGGGAGGACAGCTGCATTAAACATTTCATACAAACGAGTTTATTTTTTTATAAATTAAAGCTTTATGTTTACACATATATTGACTGGTTCTTATAAAATGTTAGCCCGATTGTGGAGTCCTTATAATGTAAGCATACGTGGGATTTGCGAGGGCTCTATACATACACAATTACATATTGAAATTAAATATCTTTTCTACGTTATTCACATATTGCCTTGAAATTTGACACATGAAGGGACAAACTAAAAAAATTACAGCAATATATCAAATATAGAGAGAAAGTTGATACGCTTAAGTACATGCAACGTATGAATATAAATACGTTTATAAGAGAACCAAAAACCCATATTTTTTTAATTACTTTATATTTGAAACGAAATCAGAACTGATCCACATGTATTTGCAACCATGCCTAAAACTGTTAGGCAGGTTATCTTTTTGATGATATAAAAGTCCCCGCTTTTTACCGCCTCCACTTTGTAAGACCTGACAAAACGCCTTCCTTCAGGACTCAAACACAATCGATTTTGCAAATTCTCTTTTAACTTTTCACTGTAATCGTTCACCATTGCCATAAACATTGTAAATACTGTCAGTAGCCCACCAATGCATGTAAGTATACTTAGACCAAAAACTGGTATGATTGGATTGCTTCCAGAGAGCCGCACAGATATGAAAACCGACACCACAATCACAACTCCCATCATCGCCTTTATTGGACTTACATATATTCGTGCATAAATACCATTATACAAAATGGTTACTATTCTCAATTTCCTGTAAACCAACATTACTTCTCTTATTTGTTCACAAATACTTCTGCGAGTATTTTTTTCGTGTTTTATCCGTAAAATGTTTTGAATTGCCAGTTTGAAGGTGTGCATAAAGAGAAAGTTTACATGGAACGCCAAAATACCACATCCCCACATCTGGAATACCCACCAAATATCAACAGAAAGTCCAACAATGATTCCCATTAAATCCAAAGACTGGCCAAAAATAAAAGCTATTAGTCGTCTGATATTCCCACCGTTACACCACACTTCATCTTGGAACATAACCACTATGGGTGATACTACTAACGCTGATAAGAAACTGTAAACGGCACAAACCGCAAGCAATTGTGAGCGTAGTTTCCTTGATTTGTGAAAGGCTTTTGGATTTCTGAAGTGTTTCTCTTCAAGATTTTCAATCAACTTTTCAGTACCATTCACAAGAAGGACAACTTCCTCCCCACACCAGTAGCTAGGTAATTGATTGATGACTGTGCATATTGGTGCGATGACCCACATGATAAGAAATATTAGCCGGATGTACTCTTCTGACTCTACAAATTCATGGGATTTTGTAATAAGCAAGTAAATCAGAAAAATTGCATAGAAAACACCAAGTCCGAAAAATGTAGCCAGCTTCCAAAACGCATACTGCTTCTTTTTTTTGCACAGTGCGAAGCGTATTTGAAAACGCTTTGCGGAGAAGCAGTCCCATGACAGCTTAAAGGGAAATGTGGCAATTGCGTAATTAAAATTGAAGTATGGCTTAAGAATTTGCAACTCCATTTTTATGAGGAGCGAGAACGATACTATGGAGTAAAGGAGAGAATAAAGAGAAGAATTTTAAGAGAAAAAAGTTATATTATCGCCAGGAATTCTTTAACTATTCTGGAAAACTAGAAATACCAACTATTTATTAGTGCATGTACTCAACCCACGAAGAAACTTCAAATAATATTATTGATAGTTACAATTTAGACAACGTAAAAAAGTCAGCACTGTAATTTATAAATCAGCCCGTTGATGGATATCAGTATCTATGCTGTAATTGGTTTATTAAAGAAAATCTAAATTACCATTGAAAACATTGTTGCAATAATAATTACAATAGAAAACAATTACTTTCATAACATAATATAACGTATGATTTGCAATACTGTTGGTGGTTACGCCTTCATCAATTAGCGCATACAACTACGTCAAAATGCACTACTGAAAAACACAAAACATTATTGTCTGCTCCTTTCTGTGCTTACCAAAACTAATTTCCCTTAGATACCACCAGTCATTTTTCAAGACTAATTGTGAATAGGGCAAAATGTTTTGGAAAAAAATATTTGTGAAGGTTTGGTTAGACCTTAGATCCACAATTTCAATTCTTTATCAATTATGCATTACTTTACCTATTCGTTACATTTAACCGTATACCTGTATTAAAAGCGTATACAATACATAATTCTAAGTATGGTCTATTTTTGAACATTCTTAAAATGCACAAATGGTTATTACAATATTAAGTTTACTTTTCATCAATACTTAATTATGAGAAGTTATGTCAGCAGTTTTTAGAAACGATAATTTTGATCGTGGTAGCACCTTGCTTTAAATTAAAATCCAATTATAAGAATATATTGTGTTAAAATTTGATGCATGATGTCTAACGTAACATTTACTGCAAGAAGTGACTTTATTTAGACGACATGGGTTGGGTTTTAAAAGTTTAACAGCAACTTATAAACTAAAATAAACAAATAGTAAAATAATTACTATGATACACTTATAAAATAAAATACACTTTTTATATTATGTATATTAAGAGAAAGTTATATTTGAACCGAAATTAACACTGATCCACATGTGTTGCCAACCATGCCCAAAACTGTTAGGCAGGTTATCTTTTTGATGATATAAAACTCACCACTTTTTACCGCCTCAACCTTATAAGACCTGACAAGACACCTTCCCTCAGAACTCAAACACAATCGATTTTGCAAATTTTCCTTCAACCTAAAACTGTAGTCGTTTACCATTGCCATAAACATTGTAAATATTATCAATAGCCCACCGCAGCAAATAAGTATACCTATACCAAAAACCAAAAGTATTGGATTGCTTCCTGAGAGCCTCACAGCTATAACGACGGACTCCACGATACAAACTCCTAACATTGCTTTCATCGGACTTACATACATTTGCCCATAAATATCATTGTACAAAATGGTTACAATTCTCAACTTTCGATAAATCAACAATGATTCCCTGATTTCTTCACTAATATTTCTTCGAGAAACACTTATCTTATCGGGTGTTGCCCTCAAAATATTTTGAATTGCAAGTTTGAAGGTGTGCATAAAGAGAAAGTTTACATGGAATGACATGGTACCACAACCCCACATCAGAAATACCCACCAGATATCAACAGAAAGTCCCACAATAATTCCAATCATTTTCGAACTGGGTCCACAAATAAAAACTATTAGTCGTCTTATATTCCCGCCATTGCACCACACATCATTTTGAAACATAATTAATATTGGAGATCCAATCAACGCTGTTATAAAACTGTATACGGCACAGGCAGCGAGTATTTGTGAACGGAGTTTCCTTGACTTGTCGAAAGCCTTGGGATTTCTAAAGTGTTTCTTTTCCAGATTTATAATCAAGTTTTCAGTACCATTCACAAGAAGGACGACATCCTCTCCACTGTAATAGTTTGGTGACTGATTAATGACCATGCATGTTGGTGCGACCGTCCACATTGTAAGGAATACTAGTCGTATGTACTCCTTTGACTGGATAAATTCATGGGATCGAGTGATGAGCAAGAAAATAAGAAAGATTCCATACAAAATACCAAGTGAGAAAAACGTCACGAGCTTCCAGAAGATATAATGCTTTTTATTTCTATGTAGGGAGAACTGTAGTTGGAAACGTTTTGTTGTGGGAGATTCCCATGAGAGTTCAAATGGGAACGCTGCAATGGAATAGAGAAAGCTAAAATATGGCTTCAGAAGTTGTAGCTCCATCTTTTTTCGTTATGAATAAAAACTGTACTGGCAAAAACTAAAGGATATTTCAAAATAAATAAAAGCCATTCGTTAGAAATCCAACGAGTTTTCTTTTTCTAGGTTTTGTTTTATATGAAACTAATGTAAGTAGAGAATTATGGGGAACTATTAATTATATTCAGTGACGTAAGGCTGGCAATGACAATATCAATCGAATATTGTAATAATATACGGACAAATGCAAGCAGTATAATTGTTTATTGAACTTCTAAACACCCTTCTAATAAATACCGTAATTACTTTATTTATCATAACGTCAACAACTAATTACTAGGACATACTATGTAATTCCGCAAACTTTATAAGAAAATAGCCACCTGTCATTGCTTGTTAAAAGTTTTATCTGTGTATATATCCCTTTGAAAGGGTTTTCATATCATATAAGTATCTATAACACATAATTAGTCAGCAAGCCACTAATTTGCAGTTTTTTGCTATTATTTTTAGTGATATACCTATAAGAAGTTATGTATCAGCATCACAAGGCTACTAATAATCTTTGATATTCATAGACTCAAAGTTTTTCTGTCTGATATAGTCGCAATATACCACACACTATAATTATTTGCTTGCCATTATGAATCAACATATCACTACACCATGTTCATGTTCTTTGTTCTTACTTACTATCCCTCCCTTTGTAATTAGTTCTCTGATAGCTCTTTAGTTATTTTTTAGTGCCATAAGTCTATATTTACGCATGAATGCATTGATATATATGTATTTTGTAATTTGAAATTTAAAACAACTTTTCATGTGAATATATTTACTACATTAAATAACAACTGCAAATATGATTACTATTATTGATTACACAATGCACTATAATCACTTTGTACTAGAAGTCAATGTTTAGTCTGTCCTTCCACTTCTTCCGCTCGAAAACATTTTAACGACGGGATTTTTAAATTCCGTGCTTGCATCGCCTTTTGGGAAACATTGTCAAATGCAAATTTTGAGCCGACGGTCAACAGTAGCCTATTAAATAACTAAATATAATGTATAATGATAAGACTTGATTGCTTTAGACTGTGGAACAAACTAACGTATAAAACAAGTGTTTTAACGAAATTCTAGTTTTTTATGCTTTTACAGTAGTTATGGCTTTTAACGTGCTTGAGCATTTCTCAATTTTATTTTTTCTGTTGTAAGCAAGTGTTTAAGAAAACGAATACTACTACAGCAAACTTCCGCATAAACTTTTTATATCTTGCAGACATCATTATCTGTGTTTGTCCCACCGCATTTTAATTACATTGTGTTTTTTTGGGCTTTTCATTTATGTATTTCAGAAACCAGATTTCGTGGAAAGCTATTGTTTAAAATTTGCAAGCCCAGAAAGTAAGAGCGTATATAGAAATTTGAAAAGCTTTTGCATACAACCATGTACTCTTTCATGCATATTTCACTCTAATTACTAATGCAACTGTCTGTAATTGCATAGGCGTGCATGCTTAAAACATAATTTTATCTATGTAAATTTACGAATGCACACAAAGCTGATTCTACAATATTTCATTCCTTCTTTTTCTTAGAAAATTTGTATGGTTATTGTTCGGAGCTCAGTTATATGCCAAATGGAAAATATTCTCAAGAAACACAAGAATGAAGAATTATTCAACTGAAACGACTTTTTATTCCACTTGACTGAATTTACTACGACAAGAAACAATTTTCTAAACTAATTGGACACAACTAACTTTCGACGGCACTTTTCTCCTCGACGCACAACTCAAAAAGTGCATTTACAAGTAAAAGACGATAGAGTGACCATTTCCAAACAAGAATTGATTTCCTTAACAATAGCACCTAATCAGTACACGTCGCTAGATTGACTTAACTAAATGCACTACTTGAATCCAGCTAAGCCCTTCTTGGTAAATACACGCACTCGAATCGGGATGCTGCTTCTTGATAAATACACTCGAGTCGGGATTTGCTTGAATTTGCTTACTTACATATAAAACTGGCATAATCAGTGAAAACAATAATTTTGCACTTAATTTTTACTACAACTAAATATCTCCTACTAATTCACTCTCCAACAATTATTCATAATGGTAATTAATGTAGACTTTGAATGAAATTCAGAATAGTTTTGAGGAGATCTATAAACATAAATTTCGCAATTACATGTTATAATGAGAGTACTCATTGGTATTAGTAAGTTTTAAGCGTACTTAAGTAAACGTATTTCGCTGGCAACATTCAAAAAATCGGCAGTAAATTTGTATAAACGTTATATAGCCGTAAATTTAAATATTCACAAGCGATGTTTTATGCACAAGCAAAAAGAAGGCAACAAAGGTCTTGAGACCAGCCTAAACTATAATGCTTTATTTATACCCAGGCTCGTTTTTTATCAGTTTAGAACGATTTCTGTGAAGAAGGATCTCTTTCTAAAAGCTATTGTTCATTTCTCGTGGTCCCCTTAATTGGCCATGCTACTTTAGCCACAAGAGGGTACTTCTGCATTGACTTGTTGAAGTAAAACCACTGGGATATGCTGAAAACAAAGTAAAGATTGACCGTTATATAAAGAAGTTATAAATCAGTGCAGCTTTCAACATAAAAACTTATGCTCCTGGGCTAGAGAAAGTTGACGCTCAGTTGAAAGGCAGCCACGAAACAGTGAAGTCGCAAATACTCGTGTCATCATTTTGTCAACAACCAAACGAAATCAAAGTTTAAAGCAGGATGACTGCATTATTTGAAGGGTTTCATGATACCATGAACGATTCCAGTACCAGCAAAGCAAACATTGTGCTTCATAGAGAGTTTAA
>JAQIXW010002278.1:0-16012 GCA_034700685.1 Willowsia buskii | reverse complement strand
CCAATGATAACGCTAATGTTAAGTAAATGTAATCTACGTAATGTTAAAGTGATAACGAAGGGGGTAGGTGGGTAGGTCAGCGACGATTTTTTTGATGACGTAATATGTGGATGAGCCCTAACCGAGTCAACAAGCAACCGACGACATGAGACGTGATATCGGAAAGATGCGATGTGATCGACTCTATAAATGCCAACAGCAGCGCAGCGTAATCACAGAAGCTGTACATTATATTGAGTAATGTACATATTAACAAGTGAATGGTACAACATTACCAAGCCAGTGAAGCCAAAAGTGTTAGCTTTCTAGGACTCGATGTAATAGAGAAACAGCAACAAACTACCAAAAATGTTCACTACTAGTACTAGTGATCAAACAAGACACATTTGGTTGGTAAACCGTCTGAAAAGCTTGGTGACACTTTGTTCTCTTCCTTCTTTACTTTTTTAGCAAATATAGAGAGAGAAAAAAGTTTTTATAGCATAACATAATCGCCAATAGAGTTTATATATACTAGCATTTTTAAACTTTAGTGCTTTACTCGATTTTCCTCTAAAAATGCCGTTTATTCTTAAAGTTTGTTTTCAGCTTGCTGTGTTTCATGTGTTTATAAGCACTTTGCGAAAACACTTTTCTCCCTCAATAATGTTTTCTTTCTTTCTAGACACAACTCTCAAGCTGAAAATATCCTCTTTTATGTTCTAGGAACTATGCCAAGCTGAAATCCTCAGCATTCCAAATTGTAAGTAAGCTATGTAAAGAGAGTAATAGTACTATTTGGATAATGATAATGTTATAAGAGAAACGCATTTGTTTTCTATTATATTATGGTTACACAACGCAGCTGCAACTGTTCAGAAAGTGAAATAGTAGCTCAAGTTGAAGATTAAGTAAAGTTATTTGAATTTTTCATGCCGTCATCATCATTCGTTTACTTCAGAGACTTCATGTGATCATAGCATAGGACTCCAAGAATGCTTGAAATGTTATGATAAACTTTTTTAACCATGGTATAGTATACACACAGAGAGTTGTAAAAACGGTACGATTACTGCTGCAAAACATGAAAACTAAATTGTGTGCGTTATGGAGTTGATCCGTGGTATGTAAGCAGATGCATACACGCCTTTACATTTTTATTTTTTTCTTCCTTTTAGCCGTTAAAATAAAACCACAACAAAATAACCTGAACACCAAAAATAGTGTTCACCTAGTTAAAAGATATGCTTTCATTAACAGAATCTGGTTTTATATTTGCTTGTTTATATTAATGTGAATAAACCATATTTTATGTATTTTTACATTTTCACTAAAATTCACAAAAAGTAACTACACGCGCTTTTACTTCCTTTCCCTATATACTTCAACTAATTGATTTTTTTGTGTGCCCTACAGATGTAAACAGTAATGATATTATTACAAATGATTGTTTTATTTTTATCCAATATTTTCACGTTAGAAACCATTCATCATCCGAAAAATCCACAGGGAAAACCTTGTGTTGAAATAGTTAGTGCTCAGTCTGCAACTTTGTTTTATTTCATGCTGAAAGCTTTGAAGTGAGAACAAGAACTTGTCTCTTCATGACTGCCTAGAATAAAAATATTCCAAATCGAAGGAAACAGCAAGCAGCCATTCCCTTTCTATACGACAAAGGCGAAAGATAAAGGAAACATCACAAGAGAACACCAAGAATAAAGAATTCAAAGGATTTGTACGTGCTTATAAGGTGAGCGTGATGCTCAGGTACAATATATCACTATTTATTTTGATTTATGTACATATACCTACTTGTGTTATAAGTGTTTCAGAAATAGAAGAATAGGATGCTCTATTATAAATTTGGAATGTAGTCGTAGATAGGTATACATGCAATAAAGGCAACTTATTTAGTTTACTATAGTTTGTGCCATGTATTTAAGTTTACGTTACGTGTTTCAGAGTTTCGTAAAATAACTCTGCTTGCACTGTACCTGAGATTGGGATGCCTACAGATAGTGTAAAGGCAATAGCAACAATAGTGTGTGGACGGAAAACAAGAAGGAAAATTATTCCGTCAGAGTAGAACAAGGAGAGATTTGAGAGGAATCTCTAATATTACCACCATTACTGCCACGACAAAGAAAAGGGAAGAACAGGAGACTTTTATTTAGCTTTATACAATGTCCCTCGTGGTCTTATACCTATCTTAAGATTTTACCCAGAAGAAATCAACAATTCTCTATTTTTCTCCGTATACACCCGGAAGATAAGAATGCTTGCCTCTTATACAATGTATGTGTGCACATGACTAATAAATATAGAGGTAGATGCTATATAAAATTGTGCTTGTATTCGCTGAGCTCACTTTGGTTTAACTATCTTGTTAGTTCGAGCCTGCCGTGCACTTCAACTTGTCTTTTTGCTTGTCAGTTTTGTAAGACCTGACTTGACTCCAACCTCCAACTTTTTTCCTTCTTTTCTTTTTGCTCTACATTACACACGTTTGCCCATTTTATTATGATTACAAGTCGGCAAACATAACACCACTATCTCGACTAGCGAGATATTGTATATATTTACCATACAATCTGAAAGAAAATGCTCCGTCTTTCATTTCGTATAAAACTTTGTGGATCTTTACTCGTCTCTCATCGTCTTTGTCATCATCATCGTGCTCATGTCATGATGTGGTGGTAAGTCAAAAGTCACACATAATAGTTTTAAAGAACAATATAATCGTAACAAAACAATGCAACGGTAGTTGCACACCTCAAAGCACACAAACAAGGGCAAAGAGCACAGGATTGTTGCCTGAGAAAAGCAAGTCCTTCTTTTACCTTTATGCCTTTAGCGACTGTAGCTTGCTAATAGAAATTCTCATTTTGGTACATCTTCCTTATACAAACCAAATTTAAGTTTTAGTAGGTATATAGTCATGTTGTTCATTATGATCATCAAGATTTTAAAAGTTTTTATATATGAAGCTTGACTAACTGTGAGAAGCTACAAGTCCAGAGCTACGAACTAAAAAAGTTTTGAACATTGCTCTACATTCTATCAAATTCCTTTTGCAAAACAACAATGAAAATGAAAGACGTATTCAAATACACGCCTTTATTTGTTTGCCTGACCCGACTTTATTTGCTTTGCTCACTAACAGTATCGATCCCAAAACTATATACTGCTGCTCGATTTTCTCGTTAATGTTTGATGTTTGCGTTTTATTATTGATGTCCAAAAAGAAGCAGCTACACAACATGGTAATCGCACAAAGAGTAAAAAGGTGTGAACGCGAACATGGCAAAAAAAGTTGACAACAAAGCTCAACGAGGCTCATTTAGACGTCAACATCGTCACCATCACCCACCATTACCATATCATCTTTAGCGTAAATAGTAATAGTGTCATCAAAAAGGGAAAAGTTTTAAACTAGGTATGGCAAAGATGTAAAAAGAAAATAATGTTACAACTTGGTTTGCCAGATAGACAACTGAGCTACCGCAAGCATACCAAATAGAGACTTTGGTAAAATAATATTTTCTTGGCAGACAACACTATATTTCAAAAATCCAAACTCTTAATGGTTTACGACCTGTTTATGGCCTACCTTCTTGAGGAAAAAAAGTTTTAACTGCATACCTCTCTTTTTATGTAAGAAAATCGTGTACACAAAAACTATAAAACTTGCAATATGGGAGAAATAATGCATTTTAATGTGAATATGATTTTACCCTAAGGAGGTCTTTTGCACTAGTGTATCTGTATATCTGACTAATTTTGTCTAAAAGTATATAACATTTTACATACTTACATATAAACTGTTCATTTGTACACAAAGCGATTAGAGTGTTTCATTTAAATTAATGTGTAAAAAATAAGTTTTTCGACAGTTTTTTCTCATCATCCATAGAACTATTAACTGTATTATTACGAGTTTGTTTAAAAGTAAGTACAAACACAAAAATATATAGGATCTAAACGTACATGTATGTAAGTGTAATGAAGATAAATGCGTATCACCATACATTATGTGTTTACTCCTGCAACATTTCCGACGCCAATTTAACATACCTACGCCTTGATATTTGAATGATCAGGAGGAGGATGAAGCCAAATAGTATATAGGATTAAATAAGTCCCTATCAATAAGCTGATCTCCATCATCACCTCTCCATACACATCACATTACTGAAGATTATTAACCAGTACAAAAAAGGTCGCACCTTGCCGCGCGCTCTTAAATGTAATAAGCTGCATGAGGCAATCATAAATCAAATCAAGAAGACAATTTACTTGCCATCAAAGTATTAGTTCATGCCATTCCACAAATTACTATCCTTTTTTATCGCCAAATAGGTATGTGTGCGCACAAAAAGTTGCCGAGTGCAGTTTCACGTTAAGCACATCAATGCAATGGGAAGTGAAATTAGTAAAACATCAAAGAACTGTCCCGTTCTTGTAACAGCACTAGCAATATCATCGTGAGCAAATCGAAATCATGAATAGATTTAGATTTTTTGCGAGCAGCGTAAATATGTACTACATACTCAATTTTATTACAGCTTTGACATGTAGTACACACATGACGAGAAACAATACACCATGCAAAAATCGCAAACACATATTATAAGAAACATTATTAGAGAAGAGAGCAAACTTCTTTTCCATCTCCTACAGCATTTCATCAAGTTGTTTTGTTATTATCATTACTCATACCAAAATGCAATCTATCAAAAAGTCTGTATACATTTTAAACTGATGATGATGGCTGTTTTGTTTGTAACGCAAGATAACATAACATGAAAGTAAGAGCAGAAGTCGTTTTGGCACTTTTTGTACGTGTAAGCGTAATAATAACTGCAGTCACAACTCTCAACAGAAGCATATTATTCACAGCAGTAATGCTATGGTGGTGGCAATGGGAAAAACTCATAATTTGGCATGAAAATAATGATTGCTGCTCATTTTTTGTACTTGTTTGCGCTATTCGAAAAGTAGAAGAATACTAAATAGTTTTGTTACGTGTGTCGAGAGACGAATTTATAATGCTTCTTTCTATTGAGTTTACATGCAGACATGTATGCAGATTATTTACTGTCGTCCTCATGATCACCATCAGCATGAAAGAAGTATGCACATTTCGAATACCTAAGTGAAGCGTAACCTCGTAAGATGTATATTCATTTAATAGACAGACAAAACAAACAGTCAGCCATTTTTACAGTAGCAAAACCGCCTTGCAATTGCTACTAGTTCTAGAGCAAATGGTGTATAGGGCTATAATCGCACTTTTTATGCAAACCCTATTATATAAACGTTCTATTAACAAATTTTCATAGTGCTACAACTCCCACTTAATAACATACTTCTCTCTTCAAGAGAAAAAAAAACTAAAAAACACTCAGTGTTCGCTGCTTAACTCTCATCGTATTATTTGCCAGCCACTAGGATATCGCTATAAGCTTGCGCCTGTTTAGCCAAGCCAACAGACGTCAACAAAGCGCGATAGAGGAGAAATACAAAGCATGGAAATTGGCAAACAAACTATAAATGTAGTGTGTTTTTATATATTATGTGGTCTTCTAGCACACTGCACTTTGCAATATTGCAACAATGTCTGCGTAAAATAATAAAACATGTATAAAAATTTTATTCTTTGTCTCGTAAAACATTTTGTAAAGTCAGAGAAAGGAAAGTGAGTGTGCCTGTACAATTATTCACCAGAACGGATTTTGAGCCAAAGTGCACTTAACTTGGAAAACAATCATCATAACAATATTATTAAAATAATGTACAACATTAAACTCGTGTAATAGTCATCTTCTCAAAACTGTATACTCAACTCCCCAATAATGCCACCAAAGCAAAATAATATTCTTGAACCCGTAAAAGTATCAATGCGTTCATTCATGCTTGTCATAAGTCGTAAAATAAACCCTGAATGCCAGAATAAATAAAATATTGTGATATTTTATCACTCATTCTCTTTCATATTAATAATACTTCTAAAATGCAAACCAATAATGTAGCCCAAAGAACATGAACTCCGCCACCGTCATCGTGACTTTTACAACAACGCTTTCTTAAACTAGTGACGAATATAACGTACGTGTGCCGTTGCCTATGTGGAGAATACTTTTTTCTATGTAAAATAAGACTGTTATTCATTTTTATTGCCCACAACTGCAGTGTGGCTGTCACAACTTATAAAAGCATTTACTCATGAGTTATAATGGACATCACGTTATTATTATGATCATCACAGCTATAATATTATATTTTTCTCTATCATCATAATCGTCATCACTGTAATCACGCCACATTATAATCATATGCTATAAAAGCTGTTGTTGGTTACTGCTTTTGTGCTTGCATGCGCTTGCAAAAACATTTAGCACAAATGCCACTCTTGTCTTGTCATTTTTCTTTCCGTTTTTTACAAAGTGTCCCACAACTATTTTATTCTCAATGTTGGCTTCTTCACATTTCATTTCATAAATGTTTAGGATGCTATGAGCATACAAGTGTTTATAAGATGGTGTTATAGTAAATTGCTCTAAATGGCATGTCGTCTGACTAGGCACAATAAAATTCTCAACAGATCTTTGTTATGAAGTAATAAAATGTCCTTTTGTTTTAAACGGTATGCAAATCGGTATGCAGCTTTTGTACAATAAAAGAAGTTTAAATGTGCGCTTGAATTACTGCAATATGTTTTGATGATGGAGTTATGTTCATTCTGTTTATGATATATATTTATCATGAAGAGAAATAACTGCCGTAAACCGGAAAGTAGAAATTAAAAATAAGTAAACTGGCTGTTTCCTATGGAAAATGATGCTACTAGTCAGGATCAAAGAAGACAAAGCTACTTACAATATGCGCCAGGTTCAAGTAAACTTTTCCGCATCACATTTATATTTGTCCTCAAGGAAAACTACGAGAAGGTGTGTACAAAGTTTGAAATGGATTATTTTGACAAGGACCATTTTCCAAAAGTTACGCCGATCTCATTTGTTTCACAACATTCCACATCATTCCTTTACAGTTTCTTTTATGTCTCAAAATTAAGCACACAAGAAGAAACAATCATTTTGACACAAAATGTACCAAATATTTATCTTTACGAGGCGACGATAGAAATCAGTAGGGAATGGAAAAGAGATGTCTACTCCGCCTTTAACTATATGCATGCTTGCCTGACTTGGTACGTTAACTCAAAATTATGCGGTGTTGTATTAGTGGTTTGGTTTATTGATATCCCAACTAATTGCACGTTCTTGCCAATAAACTGCGACGACCTATACCGCCTGTAAAACAACATGAAATCAAACCCATTTGCCATTCATCAATCAGGACGATGGAAATGCTTTCATTAAAAATTAACCAAGAGATAAGCATGTCCCAACACTGCAACTGTTGAAAATACAAATTTGTTTTTTCTTACAAATATTCAGAAAATTGGATCATGTCGCACAACATTAATTTCCAACAGCGCATCATATTAAAATGTTTCGTGTTTGTAAAAACCATAATAAGCTCGAATGTGTCGTACACGTGTGCGTAAAATATTATGCTGCATTAACAGTTTAAGGTCTATCGGTGCGGTATATATTACCACCCTAAAGTTGAAACATGAAACCAATGCTGTGTTGGTAGCATTTTACGAAAAATTCCAAAACATGTAAAACAAAGGAAACCTCATGCTGTACATTGATAAGAAATCTATAGACAAATAGTAAAACAGTGCAAATGGTACGATCACTTTGTTAATCAAGTATCAAGTTGATTTTGTACGTAGCATATATGTATGTCCCTAAAAACGGTTCTAAATATTCATTGAGTCTTTTCATTATCCTTTCTTTCTTTTGATATAATAATTGTATCTAAAATTAGTTTTAAAGGCTAAAAACTGAGTTCTCCAACTTGTACCAATATATAAGTCGGTGATCCCATGTAATTTTCATAAATACGATGAATTTTTGTCATTAGCCAAGAAGCAAATAAAAAAGGCAGTTTTATTATCTAAACCTTTTCTTATTGCTTTACTTTTTGAGAGTGCTACAGGAGGTCAATATTATTAAGCCAACATGACACTTCACCTCTTGAATATCATCATTATTGCCGAGTAATATCAGTAATGCTACGATCATCATCGTTTCTCTTTTTTCTTTCTTCCCTTTCTGAAATCTTATTATTACACTTTTCAATCCAACAAGAAGGAAAAGTTGTGTGCAAGCGAGAACTAGGCAAAAAGCAGTGAACATGATATCATGATAGCTATAAAAAATCCCGTCGACAACCAAAGGGATATGTATATATTTGTATATGAGAAGCGATTTACTTAAACTAGCAAACTAGTCCGAGATGCAATGAAAAAACTTTTTTTTGTTCACTGAAGAAGAAAAGAACAAAAAAACTTGGAAAGGAACGAAGTGCCGTGTTTGTTGTCTGTTAGCAATGAAATGGTTGCTTGCATTGGTTTTTTGTTTAACTTGAAGACGAAAAAGACGAGAGGGAAGTTTCTTCTTGAAAAAAAAAATCTGCTGGTTTGTTGGACAATGTGACGGCTTCTTAACGTGTTTCTTCCTTTGGTTGTTGTTATAATAGATATATCTACTCTTTCTCTTCTCTTATTATTCCTTTTTGTCTGTTTTCTTATCTGGTCTGATTCTTGAACAAGTGGAAAATGCATGCATGCATGCCACCTCAGCACTTATACGCATAACATCATAATTGGGAAGCCTGTGTGGTTTTACATATTCTTATACATGAAGGTATGTACATTATTATGTGGGCTTTACTATAAACGCTTCCTTTGGGATTATGTACGTGAAGAGCGTAGTTATCTATTTAGATTCTCCACACAAACACAATTCCATTATTATGGCAGCCAAGTGTAAAGCACATAGACATACCTATCAAGCCGCAACAGCAATCATGATGAGAATGATGAACAAAACGAAACGGAGGAATGAAAATGAAGAGAAGCTCTCATATAGCTTGATGATTTTTTTTTCACATACCTACGCATATAGTATATTTTTTAGTTTACTTGTTCATTTCGCCGATATACCATCCGCACATTCCACCATTGTTATTGCATGCCTTGTCATGGCTCTACGAACTCACTCACTCCAACATGCCAATTACCAGGAGTTATATTACGCCATTTTAGATTATATGCTGTGGCAAAAGAACAAGCTAACTTGCATGCTTGTGTGCGAGTGTGTATTAAAATAATAATATAATGCATGCCATTCAGTTTGTGCCAGTGTCATGCCATCCTCATCATCAGCTTTACCATCACCGTACAAAACCAGCAACTCCACAATTTAGCCTTTATACTGTTTTCACTAAATGTATACACTTTAATTCCATACATTTTGAGCATGTTGATGATGATGATGGCGCAGCTTGATCACTGTGGTATAATCATAATCGTCATTAGTCATTATCATCATCGAAAAAAGCCAAAGTAATATCAATTCTCCTTTATTTTTCTTTTGTGCCAAGTCCGTCCATCCGTCTGCTTCTTTTAGCATGACTACTTCTACTACTGTTTCTAGTCAGCACCTACCTTGCATGGCATACAATCATGGACCTTTCATAATACAAAAAAACTCTCTTCGCAAGTAGATTACAGACACATACTATTCACGTATTAAATAGCGTATGCCACACAGTAGTTGTTGCAGTATATAGTAGTAACAAGTAAGCAATATTGATAGCGATGGTAGGAGTAATGGTAATAATCATAATAATACGAAGAATTATCAACAGACAGCTAAACTGCCAAAGTCATGCACACATTTCTCCCAACAAAACATTATCCCTCTTAATACACACTGAGGGCCATTATATTTTATGAGAATTCATGTTGCTCTGTTATTCCGTACGTGTGTGTTGTTTGCGAGGATGAATGAGAATTTAAAAAAAGTAAATTTTTTTGTCATGCTTTTGCATGTCCACGCTACTTTTAGGTATAAACAGACCAAAGAAGCTTGGCCGCAAAAAAAGTAACAAAATACAATGAGCTGATGTTGCTGCTGTATATTGTTAGTGGATTTCAATTATTATTATTGAAATTGAATTGAGGATACTTGTAAAAATGTATTATATGAAACGACAGAAACTTTTCCGACGCATTACGGTCTGTAGGTAAGCAAAAATGCTGTGTATGTATGTGTATAAAACGTGTGTTTTCTATATCTGATTTTTTATGCAGATTGAACAAGAAACACGATCTTTTTACTCGCTTGTGTTGCATTTGCAATAAAACGCTGTCATTTTTGACATTGTAATTTTTCGTCAGGTAACTGAAGCACCTATAACAAAACTTGAAGGCTTGCATATCATTATTTGTAGCTTTTCATGTAGGTATAACCGTAAAGCTTATATTTTGTCGCTGGTAGCATGGTTTACATCAAAGCAGAATAGAGTAACAGAAGCATCATCGATCACACACACGCACAAATTATCGTCATTAGAGGTAGCTACACAACACCAACCGATAAACATTATTCTAATCATCGTCATATTTCTTTTGATCTTGATATATAAGTTTGAATAAATGATACCTTTTAAAAGTGAAGCAAACCAACCAACTTATAAACAAGTGTCCAAGGATTTTACAAAAAAAAAAACAGAAATGCAATGCTTAGAGGAATTTGAAATGCTATATTTCATAAATAAATAAACAGTTATCCTACACGTAATATACGTAATAGATTGCTTTCAGTTTTTCATTTTGTCAAAAATTTAATTTCAAGCTGGGTAGATTAAGCAAGAACTAAAGTTGTTATTACCTTCTAACATTTTGTTTTCCGTTTTAGATGACCTTTTACGGAGCTCGTTTTAGAATTCTAAAAATATATATGATATATGCCTACTACCAAGCCATCACCGAATTTTTAAAAATATTGGTTTGAATACAATACGGAACTTAAAGGCATAAACTTTTCGTCAGCTATTTTTTAAATGCATTTCAGATGTTAAGGGCAAAGCATTGTATGCAAATTAAAAAAGAGTATAGCAGGCAATGAATGAATATATTATTACACTATCCACCTATGTATCTGTTCTATATCTACGTAGAACCTCTATGTCTATGTTTATATTGATGAAAGAATACGATAACGGGGAGAGTAAATACAGGTTATCGTTTCCCTGCAAGCCCATTTTACCAATTACAATATTACTTTTCTTTTAATGTGGAAACTCGCCCATTACGCTGTGTTAGTGACTAATTAGTGTGATATGTGGGAACACCTCTTCATGTGCATTAAACGATGCATTTTATCATTACAACTTTTATAGATACATTGGTACATAGGTACACTTGAAAAAGACCTGTGGTCTGGTCTGATTAACGTATTGCTACTTTTATACCCTCATTATTTGTATTCTAAACATCAGACGACTTTACACATTTTTTCTGTACTCTTATCATAATTTTTAAGGCTGTATATATTTATAAGAAGCTGATTGTTATGCTTCAAAACTATCATGTCTACTGTTATGCACATTTATTAGTATCTTCTGTAATTACCGCTTGAAGTAACTGAAAGAAAAGGACGCACAATAATAATGTGATAAGAAAGCACAATATTTAATCGTTTACAAAAATCGCCTAAGACATGATTGTACTTGCATATTATGTAGGTACTAATGACTAAAGCACAAAATATTCATAAAAACACTTTCCAACAACCATATATATGAGGTATGAACACACATAACATATTTTTAAAGTAGAAGCATGAATTATAACTTGTCGTTTGACGCTTGAAACATGTCAGTCTGTTGTGAAGTATGATGATAACAAAATTATTATTGTTGCTTGTTCATATTTAAACTGACGATGATGACCATCTGATGAACAAAAAGTGCTGCTGATTGCGTCGTTATAATGTGTTTTATAGGGAACAATGGATCACAGAACGACGCTGTTGAAATGATATCATCAAGATGATATGATAGTAGGTATGCGCAGGTGTATATGCATATGTAATATAAGGTTGCATTTTGCATCTGGTAGCGGATGAAAAGAACGATGCATCCAAGCAATGAATCATATTTTTATTGTGGCAAGAGTGCACAGAGTACACATTCAACTAGATTTTTAACAAGATGTGACTTCTCTTCTCCACTAAAAAAAACAAGTAATGTATTAAAATGAGATGTGATTTTTACAGCCTATCTGAGGCTGAAGTCTGTATGTTTTTACTTTACATTTTTAAAGCATAAAGGAGGTCAGCTAATTAACTTGCTTCATTTTTATGTACCCATATAATCTGCACATCACAACCTTTAGAGAGAAAAAATTAATTGCTTTTCTTATTGATTTTTACTAACTAACTGCCAATAACAATGATATTACCTCTTTTAAGTAGTTATTGGGAAGTATAGGTGCATACTTCTATTGTTTCTATTGCAAACAAATAACGTACACGTATATTCAAATTTTCCTTTGGAGAAACTCGGAAATCAATATTCAAAAGAGACGGTAAAAAATATGACGATGACAAGACGATGAAAAAGAATATTTAAAATGGCATTTTTATGGCCCTTTCATGAGAGCATATGCATGCAGAATAGCCATTTAGCAAATAGTGCTCTTCTTCTCAACAAAATTTATTTTACATTGAAGCAATAACACGAAGGTAGGCGTTGATACTTCAAAATTGAAGCTCCTTTTACTTTACGTTTTCTGTAATAATAAAAACAAGCTAGTCTATAAAAGTATGGCATACATATAATAAATTTCATGACGATTATGATTCACAGTATATACTCTAGCTATTTATATTTGTACCATCTTCAAGGAAAGGGTAGAATTTTATATATTATGCATTTGCAGTGACAGGAATTTCCACTTTTGGTATTTTAAGGAAACCTAGGGCCAGGGCTAGCCAACAAAAAGGTCAATATTTCCTGATAATGATAACCAAAATATAAAAATATCACTCTACTACGGAGTAAGAAAGAAATCGTTTATCTTGTTTGTTATGGTTCTATGCAATACCATATTATCCAGCAAAATGGTAATGTCCCACGTACATTACATGTAAAGGGACTCGGTTTGTTAAATAATCAAGTGGGGTTGTGAAGAACAAACCACAAAAGCAACGACAGAGCCAGCCATGCTGTGTGAATTGTGTTACGTCGTTTGTGTGCAAGCAAGGGAGAGAAGCAAAGTTGCTGCTTGCTAAGATGATTCTACGAAGAGACACAATTTTAGGTCACAAATGAGACAGTCAACACGCTGGAAGACTGATTTATTTGGTGTCAGCACACCACCACCAGCAAGCAATCCTTCTTTTTCCTTTTACCAAGAAAGCAGGCAATAATAATAGTTCGGTATACAGTACTACTACTGCAGAAGCAGTCATCTAGATGACTGGGTGCTGCTCTTGTGCCTATAGTAAAGTCATTCCTTTTATTCTCCTCTTTTCTTTCTTCTTTTCTTGTCTTTTCCTTTCCGACAACGACGGCGACAGATTCTTGTTAGGTTTTTTTTGCTACTACATATTACCGTACCATGCTGCTTTTTCACTCTGAGAAATAATAATAAGCCTACTAGAGCCACGTCTAGAGAGCTTTACTTTTACTGTATTTTTTAGTATGCAGAAACCCATAAAATATATTATATCAGCTAGCTGGTAGTTTTTGCGGTAGTAATACTAGGCGAGGGAGCAAAAGCAGCTACACTTTAATGGCTCTTCTTATATACATGTTTATTGCAATAAATACTGTATAATATAAGTAGTCGAAGGAAAAGCTGCAGAATGGAGTAGTAGTAGTAAATGGTTCAGCAGAAAGGCTAACGACAACGACCACCACCACACTGTGTGGTGGTGTAAAAAGGAAAAGCCATCATTGTGTTCGATAAGTGTATAACAAGAGAGAGGAAATACTGGCTCAATGATGATGATGATGATGACGGTTTAGTTAATAGCTAATAGCATCCTACTCTCTTCTTCATATTTTATTTGTTATGTGTATACCGAAAGCGTGAATATTGGATGAAGTAAAGCAACAAACTTCATATATAGAGACATTCTTTCCTACTAAATGCACACGAATACTGACTCACCACATTCATTGTTCATTTTTATATACCACACCACACGTACCTATTACAATTTAATACAAGTACATAAAAGCTGTCGTACAAAGTGTCGACAATTGATTAATGACTATTTTTCCAACAATCTGTCTACTTACCTACTTGTACATTTACTGCATACATCGAGGTTCTTATTATATATTCTGTTTCTTTTGATGGTTTTTATTTAGCTTTTAATGTTCTATGATCCATAATAAATTCTTTCTAAATTTTTGGTTTTATTAAATATTTAGTAATGAGTCATGCTTTCTTCATTTTCACATTTCATTTAAATACTCATTGTAGAAGGGATTTTTATTTCCTACAAAATATCTTATTACTGCTGCTAAGTAAAATGGATTAAATAGTCATTAACATCATACATCATTCCATAATCTTGTATAACGACATCTCTGTAAATGATTTTGATGTTTAGGATTTAGTTTAACACAAACGTTTGTCCGAAGTTTTACAAGTTGAAATGCTGGAAGAAGGATGATCATTTTAGAATAGTATAAGCCGAACGGTTGAACATGGGGAAAAGAAGGCTTCAAATACCAATACTGGTTATTACTAACATGATGTCATCATCATCACGACGGTGCCCCTCACACAGCATCTCCCAACCCGCCCTTCAATCCTGCTAAAGTGGTCCCTTTATTATATTCAAGACCCTATCACCTTTTTCCTGTAAATTATTTAGTTGTTGTTGTAAAGAAAACACGACTTTTTAGTTTGCTGCATGTATGTATCCGTGTTTATGTGGAGAACTGACGGGGAAGAGTAGAAATTACAAGAAAACAACAACTCACACAAAATACCCAACCTTCACCTCAAATGAACCTTCAAAACAAAATTATTCAATTACATAGATTATGCCAGTGGGAAGCGAAGATACTTTTGTGCTCTTTCGAAAAGAGTGCTGTCATTAAGGGATGTTCGTGAGTTCTCTCATCTACCTCTCTCTTTGTATCTGTCCATCTTTCATCATGAAATGTGGCAGTACCTTACATCAAGCAGCTTGCCTTACAACCAATAATAAGTAATTCCACAATTATTTGTACACACAATACTTTGAACGTGTGCAGATGGTCTGGTTCAATTCAGCTTAACAGTAAAGTAGAGTGAAAAAGAGCATCAAGCAAGGGAGTCATAGTGCACGGGTGAAATATGCGTATTTGTAATTTATGCAGACAATCTGCTGCTGTAGGCTTCAAATGTGAGACAAAATTACCAGGGTTAGTGTGTGACAAACATGTAACAAGCCAGTCAACTTCCACGGTCATAGGACCAATATTACATTACGGTTACATTAAACAACAACGCAACACTATGCATCTGCAATTATTGCTTTATTACTAAAATTCAACTTTCTATGCATTCAGATGGAAAGTTCAATCAAATTTAGACGTTGACTATAGACGAAAACATATTGGCAACGTAGCAAAGCATGAGCGGAATAATATGTATACGTAGGTTTCGGGAACTACTATAAATACATTTTTGTCTTTAGCTATTAAATTTACATTTAAATTTTCCATTGACTTTTCTTGTTTAAATACTGTATAACTCTTCCGCAGTCATTAGCCTTTTCCAATCGAATTTTTGATCCTTATAACTCCCAACTTGGAAATTTTCCAATGAAGCAATTTAAATGAAATGGGCATCAAGATGATATTGTTTACGTTTTCCGATTGTAATGGTAATATTAATAATGCATAATTTATGTAGGCAGTTATAAATATGCAGATCTATTTTAAGCATTTCTAATGTCGTAGTCGTACGCCTAGCGTTCAGCAAATTGAAAATTGAAGTATGTAATGTGCTTTGCTATTAGTGCTGTATTTTTCACCAGAATTGCAATGGAAAATCGTAATATATGCTTTTATCGTAGGTTTCTCTGAAGCATTATTTGAAAGC
>JAQIXW010002277.1:0-16015 GCA_034700685.1 Willowsia buskii | reverse complement strand
TTAGTCTATTGTATAGAGTGAAATATACCTGTGTGCATCGATATAAATTATATGAATCAAAGTATGTTTAACGTGCGCAGACATCAACTTTCACAAGAGGAGACACTCACTACTAGTATCATTTCATGATGCATGTTATTACAACAACGGCAAAGATATAAACACTCTCTTCTTTCTGCGTTGATTTTCTTTACTAAATTTTCTTTGTCAACAGCTGCAGAATTTATCAGAGTAACTTAAACACACTGTAAATTAGAGCATTTTACTGACTTTGAAAATCAAGAGGATCTTGAATGAAATTCAGAATGTGATAAGAAAATTGACGATGATGAAAATTGAATCAAGCTATTAGGTCTAGGTCATAAATTCTCGAAAAGTATTACCCATATTGTATTTCTTTGCAACACGTATGCATTTTTCTTCTTTCTTCATGTCTTTGAATCAAGCAAGATACAAGGTTTCTCAAAACGAAAAGAAGACTAATGCAAAAATGAGACGGCTATTTTTTATTGTACACAAGTCAATGGAAATATAGGTAACAGTACCTTTTCTTATGCGTGCAACAATGACAAGCACAGTTCATTCAAGTCTAGTTGAACATGACACGCTTCAGAAATAAAGCGTATTTATGATACAACCGAACGGAACAAGTAAAAAGATGATTATGATGTAAAACGTGATGCATAAGGAAACTGATAATTTTCATTACAGCTATTATTACACAAAGTCAACAACATAACATACCGTACCATAATTTAGTTTTGAACTACATATATATCAGTACTACAACTGCAGTACTGCTGCTGTACACATTCATACATTTTTTGTGAATCTTTGATTTTTAGTAAACGAACTGGTCTTTTTATCGAAGCCAATAATTATCTAAATGCGTATGTTGATATTTAACTTGTATAAAAATATTGGCTGGAGGTGTCTCTGATAAGAATACGAGATTCCAACTTCTATCAAGTATATAGGGTAATTTTAAATCGGTAATAAATGCTATAAATACTGTATACATTTGCTTATGTACAATTTTCTTCTTTACACATTACTTCTTCTGGCTCTTCTAAATCTGCAAGTGTATTTACATTTAGATAAAACATCGTCCAGACCGTCAAATTTTACATGAATGTTGCTCATCTGAAGTAAAGTGAAGATGGAGAGATGGACTCGCAAACCAAATTATAAGAACACTTTCATTCCTATGATATTATTTGTCGTCACAGAGACTTCAAATCGAAGAAATTACATTGAGGTAAGGGTAAGAGGTAATAATGAGGTAGACAAGTAGAGAGATGGAGAAAATAGGACAGTAATGCATAGTAAGTAGACAGGCTCCTTTCCTTTTCTGCTCAAAAAGCTAATGTACCTGCATGCATCGTTAACTCTATGTGCTCGAACGGTTGGATGGCCTAATAAAATTATGAAATTATAGGATAAGTCAAAAATGAAGAGCTTTGATTAAATTTCCTACTGTCAGCCTTTTTCCTGTCTGTTGTCTGTTGAGGTAAAGATACGTTTACTTTTCAGGACAACATAAATAAAAGCTGATAGCAAGGATGTTTCTTCACCGTAATTGATCATGAAAATGATTAGCTATTAAAATCAACAACCTCACATTACGTATCATCGAACATGAATAAATAAGCGTTGGGGAGTGAGTAAATTGATCAAACCAATACTGACTGAGATGGCCACCGATGGAGATCCAACTGAATTCAAATAAAGTAAATAGAACAACCTGAAACATGCTGCAGGTACGTAAATATTATTACGTGAAATGTCGGCTGGGAATTAGAGTTGTGAGAAAAACTGTTATTAGCCCAAAATCGTCTTCAGCTTCCTATATATTCTTTTGCTGCATTAGATCCGATCGAACTTAAATTTGTTTAGAAAAAATCACCGCTCCGGATTCAGGGAGAAGACCAAACTAAAAACCTGCATACAAATTCGTGGAACGGACACATCATTGTAATCAAACTATCGAACACGAAGTGAATTACAAAATATTCTTGTTGGTTACAGAAAAATACAAAGTAGCCCACATTATTCACTCATAACAATAGTTTTTTGCAAACGTTAATGAGTACGTCATATGTAGTCTGATCTGAACTACAAGCCACAAATTTTTTTTTGAGCTCTTGCCAATCCCTCGGACGCCGATTTTTCAAATTAAGTTATCATCAACCTTCGCGTTATTGATACCTTAGTAAAATATCATTGGCTTATTAGCAAAGTAGAACCACAAAAAATTGGGTAAATATATCATTTTAAAATGGAACAAAGTGCCAATTATTTGTAAAAATACTATATGCAAAATGTATGTTTCTAGAAAATAATTCAAAAGAAAGGAAAACCACTGAACGTTTTTCTTATATCTGATGTCCGCTCTGCCTAAAGGCATTCCTAAATGGTATTTGTCTTTTATAAATGCAAACTCAATGTAAAAGGGGAAAACAGTTCAATGAGGTGGTATGGTTAGGGATTGCAGTGGAGTGCGGTTTTAATATTGTGTACCTACACTACACACTCCTTTACCCACTCTTGGGAAACTGGGGGTGAAGAAAATTTGCTGTCACTATAATATCGGATGTTGGTGTCGCAAACTAATTTGTTTAAACAGGTAAGAGAAAATTCGTTAAACATATGAAACTTATAACCATGTTTTTTATGGGAGAAAAGAGAAAAATGAGGGATGTAGGTACATCGGTACATCTGGCAATGCTTTTAATGTGTTATATCAGTTCTAGCATACAAAATGTCAGATTTGTGTCGATTGTAATTAGATATACATAGTCTTGTTCATAAATTATTGCCAAGTTCGCGATTTTTAAAAGTTTTTAATAATCCTTGTTTAAACGGAAAAATAAGCAATAAACATCACTTCATCACTTTGTGCACCTGTCCGTCAGTGATGTGACGAGTGAATTGGAGTTCTTTTCGACGCCAATCGTTTTGCCGCTGGTTCATTTAACTTGAAAATCCTGATACATTGTTGGTAACAGTTGTATAACATTATTTTATATGCACTTCATATTATTGTTACCATTAAGTATTATTATTATTGCAGCAACCAGAAAAAATATTTCACCTTAAGGATCTATTTTCATGGATTTGCTTGACCAGTTTGATTTGCTCAATGTTTGAAGTTTATATAACCGGACCATAAAATTTTAACACATTTAACCATTCGATTCTGTAAGTGGGGACACGGTATATCCTTGTAATTTCTTGTTACGTTGTAGCACAGCCCAAGGATGATTCCACTCAAGTTGATTATATAACTCACAGACTTACTATTAGATATATATCCATATTATAGCATGCAATTTTATTTGTTGTTTGCTTGTAGCTTCAGATTAGCACATACGACACTGCATTTAATGCAGCAATTAGAGGTGAGCGTCACTTTCCAAAATCAAATCAAAATCACGTCCGTGAATATTCTACAAACCAATATGCTTGTGAGTTTTTACATTTAAGAGTTTGACATGCATAAGATTATAAGATACTATCAAGGGGGAAGTTGAAAACAATGTTTATTGGATCAATGACTAATTTCCTCTGGAGAACTTAGATTAACTTTAATTTAACAAAATGAACTACCTAAATACATGATCCATATAATAAACTAAACACATCTTTCGATTAAACTTTCTTGGATTAATCGCAAGCAAATCAGTTAAACACAAGCTTCACTACCCTTATTCATACAAGTTCGTGCTCACCCTTGAAAGCCCAGTTATAAAATCGTGAATACCAACAAATGTGATAAATGCAACAATGCAACAAAGAAATCAGTTGAAATAAAAAAAGAAATTATGGTTTTCTCATGTGTTTTTCAACAGACTATAATCATATGAGCATTTTTACAGCTCGTAGTTAATACTAGTAAATACAAACGTAAAATTTAACGACTGCATGAATAAATTCTTGGGCGAAATAATAACAACCGACGTAGCATTGCCTATACGAGGTCGGCATCCGACACCAAACGCCGAATAAATTGTTGCGATAGGAAATAAATCATATCAATAGCTGCCCGAAACACTTCTGCGAAATATTTTGGGGCAAAATGACGCTACGCACTTATATTTTATAGACACTTAAAAATCATTTAATTTTTGGTCGTATTATTTTTTCCTTATGCAAAAAGCGCTCATGGGTGAAAGGGCACATTCCTAGCATTCGTCCTCTCCATTATAGTAATAATAATAACATGTATAACGTCGCATTTGACGGCAATCAAAACATTGAGTTCGCAAACTGACAAGGTTGTACACATGTACAAGTACGAGAACAAAATAGTAGAGTAGTGTGACAATCAGCTCATGAGAGTATAAGACTTTACTTTAGAATCCTTACACACTGCAAGCATTTGTTTACTGTTGCATAATTTTCCAAGGGATGTATATATATTTAAGTGTAAATAAAGTATGTATAGGCTAGCGCATACGTGATGAATTTTATTTAGAAGTCATAATATATTACATCAGTAGTCCGAATACTTTAAACTTAATGTACATGTATGTTGTAAATAGTGCACCTATATACGGACGGATGAGGTACCTATAATTATTATACAAAAGTAAGTATGAGGCCAACAGCACACGTCCTGCAAAACAACAGGTAAAATTTATTGAGATTGTTAATCCTGTGCGATGAAATATTTAAAGTAATGTGCCTCACTCTTTTCAGAAATGATATTTTAATAATATTGATGGTAATCATAATAACTGTGAGTTTAATTTGTTGGTGTTGTAAAAGGGTCGTGGTTTTTGTTTTGTCAGCAGCAGAACGAACGTCAGCTATTACGAGAAGTCCTTTAGGAGTATTTGATTGGGACTGCTGGGAGACTTTTACTGCACTTTTATTAGCTTGTAAAGAACAATGAAGTATATTAGTGGTTATGGACGATGTCATCATTTCCATCTGACCATCAATAAAATATTATGTCAGAAACAATAATTTGATTTATAAACTGTTGAGCAAGTATTTTTATAGTTGACAGTTTCACAGTTTGATTGTTCATTTTACGGTACATGTATACGAGACGCCGTGCCACTTATTAGCTCATACAATAAAATATGCAACCTCATACTCTGGTGTACTTTTCATTCTAAAAATTCGGTTTCACGTGTTTATATGCAGGAATAATGATAAACATACAATAATAGTGTTATGGTATGCGTGCGAGAGACAGTCGCCAAAGAGGAATGCATTCAATCATTTAATTTTTTCCTTTGAAGTCGACATTTGTAGTTAAAGAAGAATTACGAGCTAGTTAGTCACCCCATTAAATAAATCGACAATAATTCAAGCTTCACTGAGCTCATTGCCAATGCTCTACGGGCTCTCATTCTCTCTGAATTTTAAGACACTCTTTCAGATTTGCTTTTCACTTCCAATATGTAAAGAATTAGGAGAACAAAGAAGAATCCGAATGCCATTCATTAGAGCTGAGAACGACGATATCAACAGAGTATAGAGGTGGAAGGGACAACGACATGTTTTGTATGAGAATAATATAGAATACGCACGTATTGCAAAGGTTTTGATATTAGCATTTTAAACAAGCCAAAACTGTCTGTACTATTAATAATATTACTGTGAAAGGAGCAACTTACTACATAACAATAGAGTGGCTGATTTAGCTAGTTAGACGTGAAGTGAGAAAACAGGTATGGATATTGAAAGGAACCAACATGTAATTTGATTGATTGGATATTACCTCACTAAAGAGAATTCAACAAACCGACTCGCTATTGGTTTGAAACGAAAAATGCCGAAAATCGATTTGACTAAAATAAGTAATCTACTCTACATCAATTCTAAGACAGTCATAACAATTAACTAATGTAAAGAAATAGTGTATCATAATATCTTATCGTAACATGTGGTTATCGTAAGAATTTGGGACGTTAATGACCGTACTGAAATTGAAATGATCCTTTTAAAGCATACGTATAAATTTATTTCGAAAAAATGTGCAAATGCGCATACAGCATAATATATAATTAAGGAACAAGTGTAGCCACAGGAGAAATTTCTTCAGTGTCATCTCAATAAACGACAACGAGTGGTCATACAGTCAAAACTTTTCTGCATCAATTGTTGTACGCACAAAACTATTTCGGCAAACTAATGAACTCAAATGAGAAATATTGGCAATTCATTAAAAGAATATATCTATTCTAAACACACGTTACATTACATCTTATCAGATAAACCATTAAACATTGGATGTTCTTATCTTGATAATGTTAACGAGAACATAAAAAATTTATTTTTGCTCACTTGTTGTAGTGTAGTCTACTGATGAATGAACAATATTATGATGGATTATTGGGGGAACGAAAGATATTTTTTTCAGAAAGAGGAATTTTAATGACAATGGCAAACTGATAATAATAGCTTATCCTTGTGTCGTTTATGCAATAATTCTGGGGATAACTAATTTCTAACCTTAACGTCTTTAAGCGACCGCAATCTGGATTTTTTAGCTGCTGTAATAATAATGATTATTGTTATTATTACTTTTTACAGATCAACCTCCAACAAAACCAACTCGTTATCTGAATGTTCCACCGCCAGCTCAAGCTCAAGATGATCTAGATTATTGACGTGTCAACAATCAATAAAGTATCTCTTCCAATAGTTGTCATCACCCTGTAAAAAGTGTAGTAAAACGACATATTACACAAACATGAAACTATTAGTAATCTGTCAATGTACAAATGATTAAGGGTCGGCACTCTGAAAGAATAAAAATTGGGTTCATGATGATGATATTCGAAGATGATGAATGCATGGCAACATGCACGCTTTATTACCGTACCAACAATGCTCTTTACCCATGATGTTGCTATCCTTATGTTGCGGACTTGTAAGCCCCGACAATGCAGTGCTGAACTGTGTGGATAACGCTGCAAGCTACATTTTTAGTTTCTTCTTCTTCTTGATTATCACATCAAAATGGAATACGGTGGTAGAAGTGGCGAGAGGAGGTGAATAGTTTAACTCTGCAAACATGTATGCATGCACGAATAGGTATTACATGTAAACATAATATATTATTATTATTATTGCTATTACGCAGCTTTGTAGAAGATGAATAATAGGGAGAGGTAAAATATTAAATGCTGGCATTCCAATTTGATCTGTTGATAATATCATCATGTTGTGTTTGACTGGGCACTACAAGAAATAAAGAGTAAGGTAGAAAGAGTAGCAAAATATCTGGTAGCTGTTACCCCTGCATATGTAATATTATTCGTATCAGAGGCGAAGGAGACGTAGTCGACGATAATTTCAATGATAAGGTTGTTTGATGATGGTGATGATGATTATTATCACTAACACCATTCTCATCTCCATAATTCCACAACAATCCACATTTGTTTTCCTAGAGGAACGTTAACAACAGTTTAAGTGAATCACTAAGCAAACACTTGTTAGCAAGATGTAAACAGTAGCGTGTAATTTTCTCTCTAGAGTTTTTGCTCCCATTGCATTGCAATGTCGTCCAATGAGCAATTATTATTATTTACACACATTGCATAATATCTTCATTTTTATTACGTCTGTCTGGCAATACGAGCGACTTGGTATACTAGTAGACATGCAACAAGCAACTTTTACTCGCTGTCAATGGCGAGCGAAGACTCCACAAAAAATTAAAAAGCCAAAAGTGTAGACGATTAAGAGTGCATTAAAAACTACCCAGCAACTTTATTCAGTGTATCTCAGAAGAGATAATAGCTTCGATACAGATAGACCAAATTAAAATGCAGATAATACTAAATAATCAAACGAAACAGTTTGAACTTTTTCTGGCAAAGAAATCATAGAAGGAATTATGATATCTTGTTACCCCATCTTGATAGAAAAAAAATCTAC
Source organism: Willowsia buskii (assembly GCA_034700685.1). Lineage (NCBI taxonomy): Eukaryota > Metazoa > Arthropoda > Collembola > Entomobryomorpha > Entomobryidae > Willowsia > Willowsia buskii. The sequence goes on along the minus strand of JAQIXW010002277.1, from coordinate 8,113 downwards.
AGTATATACGTCCTGTTTAATAAAATTTGGATCAACAAAAATCGAAGGGAAAACAATGCTTGAAAATATTTCATTTTTATCGAAAAAATAATGCATTTAAAATGGTTCCAATTCTTTAGACAGTCATCAACATCAATGTTTTAATATTCAGGAGACATTGCTTTCTTCTCTAGTCTCTCATCGTCTGAATATGATTATTACTTTTTTTCTCGAAGCAAGTATAAGAAGTTTTTATGTGATACCTTTAAAACCTGGATTTATTTTAAAATTGCTCATATATTATTATCTCTCTGCGCATGAATCTTGTTATTATTTATGCAGAAGGCAAGAAACTGCTCCGTGCATTGACGTTGCTTAGGTTGAATTACATGGAAGATGTATGTAGCTATTGTTGGTAGATCTCATATAGACAAACAACAATAATAATAAGTGATATGCATACAAGCTAGATGATACACACTATACACATCTTCACTATTTAATGAGCATTTCAGAAAGCAGAGTATTTATTTTGCAAGTCATGTCATCATCAAGCCACAATATTTTTTCTCTCTGTCTTTCTCTTATCCACTACACTCTCCTTATAAAAAATATTTTGATTAATAATAATAAACTGGAATGTAGTTTCAATTTAAATCATGCCATTCTCGTTTCCCTTTATTCCCGTTTTAAAAATCACAATGCGAAAAACAGAACTGCAACGAAATGCAACTTGAGTGTACTTTGTCTTATTTTCTCTCTTATCCCCCCGCCGACAAAAAAGTAATAGCTGCACTATCGCTCCCTAGCCGGGTTTGCAATGAAAATCTTTCGTCACATACTCTTACCGGTTGATTGATGGTCTGGTTTTGCATTAAAAGTTTCAATTTACTACTCTTGTTGAGACTTCTCCAACTTCTGTGTAAATGCTCAGCTCATTGTTGCAAAATCCAAATATTTGAGTTTTGATTAAAAACGCTTGTGCAGCCAGCCTGGTTATCAGTGTAAAACTGTCTAGATGAATTTTCATGCGATGCCTTTTCTTGCGTGGGAAGCGTATTGGCAAGAGAAGGATGTTTTGTGGAGAGCTTTAGCAAATTTATCGTGTCGGTTTCCTTTACCACCTGAAAGCTAATACTCTGGTCTGGTCAATCATCCATTTCTGTTTTTCATGTTTCTTTTTGCTCCACCACCTGATTCACCAACTGCAACCCTCATCTCATCAACATAATGAATTGAGAGCAAGTGGATGGAGTGAGGAGATGAATAAGAGCCGCGTTGCTCGTTTTATGAATGTAAATGTCAATTAGTGAGAGAGTAATGATTCGAAATTTTATAACTGATTGAACGGTAAAGTTATCAAACTATCAGTCGGGGTCATTGTAAGTACTTTTCTTGTAAGAAGCGGTATGAATTGGCCTACAACACAAGGAGCAGATTATTACAAGTTTTTAATCCGCTCTTACATTTTATTGACCAGAAAGGAAAGACATTTGAAAACGCAAACATGCGGTATAAAATAAAATCATAAAAAAAGTTATTATATCATTCTTCTAAGAGTCTGTTATGACTTACTTTAATGACATGCATGCGTGATCCAGCATTTGCAACAATAAATTATAATATTACTGTTAATAAGGATGCACGTTTTAAATTTTAGAATGCTGGTTTGATTTTATCGTGGTATTCCGGTATTGATTTCGTGATTGTTGAAGGCAAGTCCTTTGGTGCATCATGCATGATGATCTTCCTTCTTCAATTTTCAGATGACGGAATGTCGGGAATAGATAGAAGTCAAAACAGATTTTGTTAGCGATTTTTAAAATTATCATTTAGGTTGGAATTTCACAAGGAAAAAGGAATTGAATACAGTTATTTCAAAGTACTGGGTCTTTTAAACAGCAAAACGAATTTAGAATTCCTTTGAATAGCATGCATGTCGATTGAGGGATGCATCATGGGAGAGTGGCATGTCTTGAGTTTAAAACGACGAAGAAATGTTCCATCATCAATTATTCTTGAGATAATTAAACGTTTTCCTATTTCACTGCACATGGAAATAACGTAATAATAATGATAACATTATCGGTGATCAGATTGTCACGCGGAAATAACAGCATCTTTGGAAAAACAAGACAGAAGTAGGCCGATAAATGGTTGGTATGTCTCAGAAGAATGATTTACGTGGCTGAACTGGATCAAAGTAGAAAGTTAATGCATATTTGTTAAATAATTTTTGCTCAGTGGTGAATCAACAATGAAACTTGTGCACATGACGAGCATATATTATGCATGCATATGATTACTATTTTTGATTATTCGTCTGCAACAATGTTTGTGGTGTGGGTATGCGTGTGCAACTTTAATCTTTAGGCATCATCATCCTAACAAACGGCAGTCTAAACGTAATAATGCGCAAAGCAAAAGATCAGTAAAAGCCTTTGTTACAGATTGTCATGTACTTACAAAGTGCTGCTGTATTTACAATGCATAGAATTTTTTTCTGTCGGATCAATTGCAACTACATAAACGATGCAATGCAACAATGATGACGTATTTATTAAGTTGAATTGGTACCCTGATGATGAGTGCTCTTACCTTTAGTCAAGTAAATATAGAACGGTGAATGTACCTACACGCGTAGATATGTACACAAGAGCTTTTGCAAATAAAGTAGGTACTTCTCTTTGCATCTCCTTTCGGAACGCTATCGTTTTTCTTTGTAACGAAAGAAACAACTCTTCGAACAAAATCGTCATTGTTAACAGACTCGTTAAATGTGTTGTTGCTGTGCGTAGTGTATACATCCCTACTTGAGATCTTCCTTTGATGCTGACCGACCACAATGTCTAGAGTAATATGTGGTGAAGCAACACATAATTTAATGAAAGCGAAACACCAATTGTTGTGAACAGCAAAATTTATTAATTGATCTTTTAAATGGAATAATTACTTGCTGCAAATTTGTCACGTGAGGTAGTCTCCTTTCCAATGCTTGTGTGCACAAACATACAACAATACACTGCTAATAAAGGTATCTCTATAAAAGACAGTGAATGATGCAGGAGCGATAAATAACTGGTCATTAATAGTGATTGTTTTTTCAGAAGCGCTTTTATTTTTGTTTGCCAACATTTATCATGCCGGCACTATCTTGTTTTTATTATACTAATTACTAATTACACTAGTTTCACTAACTCATCAACATCGTGCATCCTGATCATGTATCATATCTTGACATAAATTGTAAATGACATTTTAATGGGTCGTTTAGCTTCATAATGTGATTCTTCAAGGTGTATAGGAAAAAGTTAAGTCACACAGTATAAATATTATGCTTTCCTTCTGGAATTTCTTCCTTGTGAGTGTACATAACCAGTCGAATAGCACAAATGATAGGCGGGCTATGCGTAATAATAGTTTTTTCAGTATTCGCACTAGTAGCTATGTACGAATCAATAAAAGTCAATAAGCTTATTAAAACTTGCTCAAACTTTTCAGTTTTCTGGTTTTCCTTCATTATTTTTTGTTGTGTTTAATGTGATTGCAAAGTTTTGGGTGTAAACATTAGTGGCGAGGGAATGTAACACGCGGAAATGTTTGGTCTCTTATAAGATAATATTTTTGACATTGAATAAATAATGTAGCAAAATGAATAATGAAGGATAAGAAACAAAATAAGACAATAAAATTTAGAGGAGCCGGCTCCCTGATCCAGGCTGGTTGTCGATACATGATCTTATCTTATCTTCGTTCTAACTATAAATGCAATTAAAGCGCTCCATCATCAGAGCGAAAAAAAGATCAACAAAAAAGCTGCTTCACTTTAGTAAGGCTAGGCTAGGCTAGTCACTTTACTAAGGACTGGCAGAATTCAAACCAAGAACTCCGAGTTTGGTTGTGGTGCTGGTGGTCAATTGAAAAAATCAATCGCCTTTTAATAGTGCCGAAACATTCAATCAATACTTGCAGATGCATACATAAAAATAGTCGGCGTTTTAAATAGATGATGGCTCAGTATAAAGAGTTCAATCTACGACGTAATTGCAAATTAGAGTATTTATGTGCGCTTTGTTGCACAAAGCCGAGCTGTTATCTTTCTGATCACGGAAAACGCTGACTTCAAAGTTATGATTATAAAAGATGATCATGATCATGCTTATAATATCACATTAAAAGATTAAGATAATTCTAACCTTGCCACTTTAATGGCTTGTTGTTGGTTTCGAGTCTATAGAGTTTCTCCTCGCGCACTGACTCAGACTTACGCTTTGTAGATTGCATGTCTGGCTGCCTGTATCATGGGCAACAGAGAATCGTAGCAATTTTCTGACCTATCGGGAAGGACATAACTCTTGTAAGGAGTTATCTATGCATTTTTTTCCTACCAGAAACAATTCTATCACCACCGCAACTGATAGTGTTTGTGGTGCCTTGTCCATGCTATCATTATTATCATCATGATCACCGCTGCCACCACCTTATGGACGAATAAAAATACATTTAAAAAGTTTTTCTATTTTGTTTTCAAAGCGTTGAGTTTTTCATGTGTACACTTAATTGGCATAAAAATTAGACGAGTTATGTCCAATATATAAAATGATATGTCATATACATTTCTACATTTAGGTTTGTTAGTCAGGCTTTGGACTGTTAATGGGCAGAGTGTAGCAATAATAATACATGCATATTATAATTATTAAAGCGGAGCAAAAATTCTCAAAAACACGACAACAACGGCGAGGAAGACGGCTTCAAGAACAGAAGAACAATAACGAAAAAAGATCATGTATGAATGCATGTGTGTATGCATAGATTAATTACAGTAGATCATAGTTTTCGTGCTGAGCTGTGAAGGTTAAACTCGTTGCACCCTTTTTATTCACACTTAAAATTCCTGACCATCGTGGTCGTCGTAGTAATAATAATAATAACAATGATTAGCTATTCTTAAATATGTGAACGTCACGGCTAAGGAACGTATGAAAATCCTTGTAACCACACCTGCTCCACTGCATCTCTCGAAGCAGCAAAAACCGCACAGAGGAGAGCAAGTATGTCTAGAAACATCACTTAATTTTAAGGGAAGCTCTCTGCATAAAATATTTACGCATGTATTTATAATAACATTAAAATCGAAAGTCTTCCTTTCCTGCTCTCGTAAAGTTCACAGCCAAAACGCCTAATCATGTAAATAGTGAATAATTGTTCGTGCACACACCATATACTTATCATTGATTGCACCCATTATCGTCGTTTCATCGATAGCGTAAGCATATCCCAAGACAATACCAAATTATATGATGCTCTGATATTTTTAGTAATTACGTCAAAAAGTAAGGACGTAAGTGTCTGTCCGGTCTTTTGGTAATTTTTTAACCTTTAAATAATTTACATTAAAGTTACAGCCTGATCATGATTACTGAGGAAGGTTTAGAGTCTTCATTATCTATTGGTCTACTCCACAAATGCATGTTCTACTGATTTTATTATAACAATAAAAGGGGTTGAGGCACGCATTGTGCACTTTTTTATAAAAGACATTGTGCAGCTCGAATCAAAATCGTAGGCACCAGTATCAGTCGAGTTGCAATTGCAAAAATGACAGTACCTGTTGAGGATGACAGAATAAATGCTCTTACATCATCCCAAGAGAGCTCCTCAAATTTCGTTACAAAAAGCAAATATTATAAACCATACAGCTTAAATTGTGTTTAGGCATAGGTAGGTACTAAAATACAAACATGAACTTGACTGTTGCAAGCTTGCATGTTTAGAGAAAAAGATATGTGAGTTGTGAATATGAAAAGAAAGAAAAACGCACTTGATAATTTTGATACACAATTTCTACCGTAATTAGGATGCATATCAAAGTAACATCTAGTCAACGTGTGGAGGCTACCAGAGAGGGCTAATTGACAATTTGTGGTGAATTAGAGAGGAGTTTTTAGAAGCAATAATTTACAATTATGTGGAAACTTTTTTTTTTTCATTTTCCGTATAGCCCAGAGAATTTATCCCACCCCCATCCTGAAATGCAACTGTTTGGTCATGCTCATTACTTCACTGTTTCAATGCATTATTATAATGCACATATCAAGTGCACATGTGACACGGTTCTTATGCGCGTATAGCATAGATGAATGTAGCCATATCGCATCTCTGATAATATATTTAATTGTGATATCCATTTATAAGAGATTTGAGAAAAAGGTTATGCGAATAAGTTAATAGGGTTTTAAGAATGTGACCTAATAATAATTTAACAAAAAATCATCCAGATCTTCCATCTCCTTACATTTACATCCCCGTCAATATTTCTGTCCTTAAGAAAGTGTTAATGAATGTTGGAGTAACCTTGACAATCTGTTTGGCGTACTCATCACGATGATATAAGCGTAGAATTACACCACATCATATCGTGGCAGTAGCACTTTGCTGTGAAATGGAAATGCTACCAATTCTTCACTAATTTTCTGAGACCTTAATACTCAATTGAAAATATAAGTGGATTACTTATGACGTGAAAAGCTTTTAAGAAGTGATTTTCAATGCTATTGGGCTGCTGCTATTAATAATAATTCATTCTAAGGTTTTAACGTGGGATCAAGCCAGCTTTCTTGTGCGATTTGTAACACGTTGATAATCTGATGACCGTCACTTTCCGAGTGCTTCATCCATTTTACAATGTATTGTAGCATATAGCAGCATGCAACATGTTATTAATATTGTTATTATTGTGAATGAAATCTTTGCTAGTTCCTACTTCCTCAGTGGCAGAGAGGAACAAGCAGATGAACATGACTTTTCTGATCGGGATTCAACACATAGGTTGTTAGATTCTAGAAGATATGAACTAACCTTGTCAGTCTTGTCATCAATGTATGCTATTCTTGCTATACAATGTGATATTTCCAATTGATAAAAAATGAGAAAATACCTTAACTCTCTCGTCGTCACTATTCGTCACATCTCATTTACTCAAACATGAGGCATCACTCAGACATATTGATTGCATGTTTTTATGAAAGCGGGGATTAATATATAAAGTAATTAATATAACACTGAGGAATGCATAAATCAGTATTCAAATTCAATGACTTGTGCAGATTAAATGTAGTAGTTTTAAGGAACCACCACCAACAGACAAGTTCCTTGAAGGAGATGTGTTTCATGACATATATTGTACTACCTATATAATATAACACTATTACAATCTTCGTTTGTTTTGTGCGAACGTCCATATACTTCTAACGACAAGATACTACGGCTTTGCTGTCATACAGCTATCTAATGATACAGGGCACTCTACTGGAGGCTACTGTATTACTAGTACTGTATACGAAGATTTATACAAAAGGTTTGATTGAGGCAAACTGATGAATCGTAAATTGTTCATTTGGATTTAAAAGTCATTAGAAGCTAAACATTGAAAACTATCTCGCATCAACCGCATTGGTATTTCTTTACACGATAGGTGAAAGTCGTTAGAAAAATGCTCATCAAATTTGTTATTCCGAACAGAGTTAAAATCGTCCCTTGTATGTTGCCATTATAAGTACAAGTCCCGTCATGTCTTATTTCTAACTTACGATTAGTAAAACAAAAAGTATATGCAAAAACAAGGATGTAAATGTTTATGTTCCTTAGCAATGTTGTTAATGTTGTTAATGTAATAGATTCCGTAAAAAAATCTATCAATAACTTTATATCTGATTGATATTCAGTGTGTATATTCTTAATTCCTCATTGTTTTATACACTATCAAAAAAACTATTTGTGGTTTACTGCTAATGATCACTGTGATCATCTCAGTAACAGAAACGAATGTGGTGTTTTCAGAAAACCTGTACACTACTGATCTGCTTCTGCTGGTGTATCCGTGCATTTAAAGATTTTTTGTTTTATTATCAGTCAGTGTATGCAGTGTTGTTGGATTGGGAGATCTGAGGATGGTAATGGGATTAAAATGGACTTTTAGGAGAAGAAAAACTTTCCCAGCACGCGATCGTTTTCATCATATTCAGTCGTTTTACCTAAGCTCAAAGATAGTATCAAATAACTGACACAGGCATTTGCGGTATACACTACAATAATACAAGCTACACTGTATACCTATTCGTAATTCATACTT
>JAQIXW010002276.1:0-16022 GCA_034700685.1 Willowsia buskii | reverse complement strand
CTTTGAAAAAATCATGATTTTTACTATTGTTCCGTTTTTAGTTTGTGTTGTTTTTATTCAATTGCATTCTGCAGAAGTGATCAGTAACAGTGGCGCCAACGTCGACTCTTTTAATTCACCCTATTTGAATGTAAGTTTATGAGTATTAATAATTAAGCAAAATGGAATAGATCAAACTGAAAGCTATCCTGTATTTGGTTTCAAACAAGAATGACGATATTCCTGGAGAGCCTCTGTCTCCTTTAGATTTTAAAAACGCAGACAAACTTTCATGTAAAAGCAATACGATTTCAGTTTCTCACTTAAATAATATTTGTTCACTGGTGCTCACGTTTGAATAAATTGTTTGCACTTTCCATAATAGCAACATACGAAACACATCATGAACACGAAAATTTGGTAACGGAGGATCCTACTGAAAAAGCGGGACTCTTAGAAGGCGATATAGTGATCATTCACGATGATAAATTCGAAGAGACAAAAAATGAGAAATCAGCTATCAAAGACTCACATCATAAATGGAGGAATGGAACCGTGCCTTACTTAATTTCATCAAAATTTAGTGGGCAAATAAGCAATGACAAACTTTTGAAATTTTCTAATAATCTTAATTTGAATTGAACATTTCTCATCTTTCTGATATTTCTGGCAGATGAGCGTGAGAGAAGCGTGATAGCACGAGCGGTTTTAGAGTTTCATAGACAAACTTGCATTGTGTTTAAACCTCGTGGTAAAGAACAAGATTACATAATGATAACAACTGGAGATGGTTGCAGTAGTCCTGTTGGGCGAGTCGGTGGATCCCAATATGTGACGCTCGGAAGTGGTTGTCTACATACTGGAATAATAATGCACGAGCTAATGCATTGTATGGGTTTTTGGCATGAACAAAGTCGTTATGATAGGGATGACCATGTAAAAATATTGTTTGAAAATATTGAGCCAGGTTTGTGTGCAATTTTTTATTATTTTTCTGTTGCTTATTATGTCTTTAAATTCAGTATTATGATGATGCAAAGGTAGGGAAGACAATTTCCGGAAAATCTCGTGGAAAGAAACGCAAAATCTTAGTGCGCAATATGATACATCTTCAATAATGCATTACGGCCCATTCGCGTTTTCGAAAAATCGACAGAAACATTATAAAACAGTGGTACCCAAAGTTTCGAATGATAAAATGGGTCAGCGACTAAATTTTTCAGAGGTTTTCTGACATTTATTATTATTATTTTTCATACACGAAAGCTAAAATTACACTTGGCATCAAATAAAATTGTAAACACTACTATATTGTTTAGACAGACGTGTACAAACTCAACAAGCTATACAACTGCGCAAAAACGTTGGATGGAGACAATTCAAACAACTCAGGGTCGGAATCAAGTCAGCAGGAGAATACTGTCACCACGACACAGTCACCCAATAACAATTCATCGTGTAAGTTTAAGCATGAGCCCCTTTCTAATAATCGTGTATTTTAATTCTTCGTGTGTTTTTCTGGAAATCTAGATACTCCTCAAAAATGTGAGGACAATCACTCAAATTGCCAAAAGTGGGCTAATAGTGACGAATGCCAGAAAAATCCCAAGTGGATGCTTGTAAACTGCAAGCAGTCATGCAATCAATGTGGTAAGTGGTAATGCTCCATTTTATTATGGTGATATCATTCATGATTTAAATAAGATTAAGTATAATAAGATTAGTATATCGGTATTAGGGACACCTTGTTCCAACAACAATAAGCACTGTGACGCCTGGGCAGCGAACGGAGAGTGCTCCAAAAATCCAGGTTATATGGATGCGCATTGCACAAAAGCTTGTAAAAAATGTATTTGACAATCAAAACAAAATATTATATTAAAAACTTTCAAACTTTATTAATACATAACATCTCTAAATACATAATGGAAATATGCGTTGTATTCTAATCAAAACATAATAAACAATATTTGTAGAAAACGAAACTGGCAAGAGTGAATTGATTAGTTCACTGCTATAAATAATAGTAGATTGTCTGTCTATAGTACACTTGTGAAATATAATCTCTACTTTTGTTTATATTACATCATGGGGATTTTTACAGTGACCATTGAAATGGAGACATGACTCGGGCTGCAGTTGACCTGTGTGAATGCCTCGTTGTTGCATACGATGATTGTGATAATTTAATCTGCTGTAGACTCCATCACTTCTTTTTGGGTGATCGCTCCACAGATTTTCAGCAAACGCTGCAGCTCGTGGCCATAATTTGACTTCCACTTGCCACGGACCCGTCTTTTCACTCCACAACGGTGCTTCAGCCCCAAGTACTTTACTTCCGTTTCCTATGTCGGTGTCGTAAAACAGCTATAATTCATAAATATCATACATTACAATACATCATAAAAGCTTTCGTGAGAAGAAGAGAAGCATTGTCAAAACTTTTTTGCGAATCGAAACGCAACGTACCTGCCAATTATGATACGGCCAATTATGCTCTTTTCCTAGCCACGTTCCCTCTCCCCAGTCAAGGTAAAATTTATCTACGTACGAGACAATAAGGAAAAACCCCTTGTTAAGAAGGTTATTGATTCTCTTGCTGTTTGCTAAAAAACAAAGTAGAATATTCAAAGAAAAAATTAGCTTCAAGTTTTCATTAGGTGCTTATACAAATCTCCGTCAATCGCAGTTTTTAAAAATTATTCAGGATCAGGACTCACAGGGATCCCACACTTGTATTATATATTTAGTTGGATCTAAGAAATTCGACTTGGTTTCCTCTTCAGTTAACGTAGATGTCCAAAGTATTGCAGTGACGTTTTCACTGTACTTTTTTAAGCGTTCAAAAGCTAATTAATTTTTATTAAAAATAAAGTCAAAAGTTGGTAAAAATAATGGAGTCACTTAAGAGAACTTACACATACATAATATTATGCTAATTATTTACCTTTTCCTTGAAAAAATCTCCACAAACCGATTCCATACGATTTGTTTTGTATCATCCACGACCTTAATTGAGGCTGCCTAGACCAACTCTCAATATTCACTTCATCCCCTCCCATGTGGAAAATGTCTTTGTCAAACACTTCAAACATGTCCATGTACAGCCTTTCTAGAAAAGTTCATACTTAAATTGTCCCTTATAATAACTAGTTAAGCATGTTACTTTATGGTTTATTATGATGATACTTACCGAGAATGTCATAGACATGACTATTAACGGGGTTCAAAATTCCGCTGCAAAATTCAATATCATGTATGCTTTTTAATTCTTTAAATATCCTTAAAAATAAATTTGGTATTTGACTAAGTCATTGCCTTTTACCAAGGTGGTTGACCACACCATTGCTTCCACGAGTCTGTATAAGTGTTAATATAGAATGCCAAATCCCCCATGTCCAGTTTTTCCCCAAACTGCCAGCCATTTCCTAAATATATGTATTATGGGCATATATATAATTAAATACATTCAGGCTTTTTGTAACAAAAATTTGGCGATGGAAACTAATCCCGAATGTCTATTCTACCTGCATGCGATGGTGTGTCAAGCTCTAGAAGAATAGATTTATTATTCCAGTTTAAAAGCCTCATTCGTTCCTCATTTCACTTACTTATCCTGGCAGGACAGAATTTTCAATAATTTGGCAAAGTGAGGTAATTTAAAAACGTAATCGAGGTATTTACAAGTAAATATCTTAAAGCCATCAATTTCGTTCCAATGCCTTGGTGAGATTCCTTATTCCTTGGTCGACCTATCCACTCATTGGTTTTAAGTGCAATGGTCACACCCCCACACTTGAAGACCACAACAGGCTATATATTACGTTTTTAAATTACCTCACTTTGCCAAATTATTGAAAATTCAGTCCTGCCAGGATAAGTGAGCTGAAATAAGGGACGAATGAGGCTTTTTCAAAGATTTTCCCTGGAAGAATTTTGACTCCACGAATTCTTGCATAGTTTACAAGCTGGTGCATCTGATGGGGAAAATATATATGCTTCTCTGATAACGCTCCGTATTCAGTCATCTAAAACGTTGACCTTGGAATTATGTTTCATAATGTAAAAGTAATTGTAGCTTTAAAAAATAGATGTTTAAGAGTTGATGATATACACCTGCGGAACTCTATTCGAATAAAACGTAAAAGAGTTACTGTCTGAAAGATGAAGATGAAGAATATTCAATTTGTTGTATGACATTCCATCTACGACGCGCTTCAAAATGTCCAATGGTACAAAATTCCTTGCGCTGTCAATTAGAATTCCTCTAAACGGGAACTTTGGCTTGTCTTTCGCTTCGTAGCTTTTTAAAATCTAAAAAGTGATTTTGATTTATATGAGTAACATATTTTCATTGAAATAATAATATACAGAAAGTAATCAACTTTTAACCTGAAGACATTCGCCGCTTGCGTCCAACGCTATCAACTGACTGAATGTTTCAAGGCCATGTCGAAGGCCAAAGAACGTTGTGGCATTTATGAAGACAGATAAATGCACTCCACTTCCACTTGCTATCTAAAGATTCAGGGGAAAATAATATCGTAAACATTATCGTATTGGGCGTTTAAAAACATTTTCTCTGAAGGAGCTATATGTACATATATAATATTGGACTAGTTGCATTCTGAATGTATAGTTCATACTGAAGTATCTTCCTCAATACTAATCTCGTACGACTCATCCGTGGTTAAAGTAAAAATTTCTTCGGTTGAGTTGCAAGAAATCCAAAGTTTTACTATATTGTTGTTGAGCACACTTTCAGGACCGCTTGCAAAGGGCCAAAAGAAACCCATATTGGTACTGCTCTCGGTTTTTGAAATCAATCCTGGAAACTTTTTTTTTAAATGATCCAGGATTTTCAACACAGCCAAAACGATTTTTTTTTCATGATTATGTTTTTAAAAAAAAGTAATTACATTTTCAAAATAATTCTGTTTAATTTGATACGCGTCTTCCATAAGTTGTTTTACTTTATCCGAAGGAGCCGATGCTTTAACGAGTTGTATATTTGTTGGGACAAATTTGATTGTATCTTTTCCTGTTTTCTGCAATTCGCATAAACACAGGTTTTTGAGACAACAGTCTCCATTCTCCATCACCATTTGCATGTTGCACAATATATAAGTTGACTTACTTGGTATTTTGGAAATGGCCAAACAGAGCCATGAGGTCCACAGGTGAGCCAACAAGCATCCAAAGAGTGGATTGGGTCATTTTCACCAACTTCTCGGCGTATGCAAGCATAGTTGACACAAGTATATGACCACCGAGGTTTCAACCTAAAATGACGTGCACTTATTGACATGTTCTGTTACGCAAAAAAAAACCCAAATTTTTGCTTTCAAAAATGTATTATTACCAATTTTGTTGAAGCTCGTCGGGCTTATCTGTAGTTGAAGACAAAGGTTCTCTTTTTTGACTATCTAACATCACATAGGTTGCCCTCGAACCATCCGAAATATAACGTATGTTATAAGACGAGGGAAATTGAGAAATTACGAATACACAGCAAATAAAAAGGAGTACCAACGCGGATAGAGGCACACGAGTAAACGTTCTTACAAATGTTCGAACTGAAAACATTTTACTTTTAATAAATATGATGAATTCGATATATTAAGAAGCTTAACATAAAGACTAAATATAATTTTATATTAACAACGATTTAAGATTCTCCTCCAAAAAGGAGTAATTAAGTTTCACTAGCACCTTAAACATTATTTGCATTTCAAGCATTGCACACTTTACTCTATATCACTGGCTTAAATGCAATATTACATAAAAAGGCTCTCGTCAATTCAATCGTTCCGGAAAATAACCTCGTTTTCGTTTTTAATGTCAGAAACCCAGGAGTAGTCAGTCTAGCTACTAGCTAAATCAGCTCACAAAGCAAATAGTTCTAATAAGTTTGAATATCGCCATAGCTATTATTGTTGCCAAAGTTACAACAGTTCTTATAACTTTTCAAGATTCGCCAACAACTTGGCTGATTTGATTTGTCATTCATTCAACTTTTTCATATTATGCAACTCACTTCACTTACTGAATTAAATTTTATTTCAAGTTTACATGAGTGGAGCTTTGTGTAGAAAATGCCCCCGATTTCTGTAACGCTGCAACAGAAATATTAAGAAGAAATTGGGTAGATATGTATTTTTTAAGTTAATCTAAAAACAATGACTATTTCCCATGTGACAAATATTTTATTATGCAATCGTACTTGAATGTTTTTTTGTATTTATGATGCAAATTACAAGGTTCAAAAAAATAATAAGTTCTCTGGCACATCACCCCTTTTATTTAATCTAACACGTTTCAAAAACCAAATGTGCACGATCAAGGTAACTGGAAGTTGACGAAGTTATGAACAAACTGTTATATATCAAAGTGAATTATGTTATGCTAGATTGTAGTATGTAGTTGGTATGCATAAAATCGGTTTTTATTGATAGTAAGCTACATTTTTGTATGCTAACTATGAGTTTTATATCATATAGTCAATAAAAATGTAATTCAAACTTAATCTGGAATTGTACTCAGCATTCAAGGATGATTGAATGAAACGATTTAAATATATGTAATATGCATTTTTTATATTTCCACCTGGATAAAATAATAGTACGGTTTTGTTATCCAAAAACAGCCAAGGTAAATAATAGGTCACGTAACAGAATAAATGGTCTGGTAGTTTCATATCTCTCTCTCTCTCCACTCTCTACACATGCAACATGCAATCCTGGTGTGACGCTAAATATAACATACAACGCCTCATATTCTTACTTTCGTGTAAAGTGTAAACCATTTTTGAAATACTCATTGGCACTGTTACTTTTACTTTTCAGGGTAGTATTTTTATGAATGATTACGATTACTCATGGATGATCGTTACTCTTTGCATGTCTCATGATTGTCAATTTACTAAACGAAGATACGACTGCTGTACACGATTTAACTGACAAACACGTTCGCGTTCTACATATTTGTAATTCCATTGAAGTTTTGCTGGTTCAATTATGAATCAGTTTGGTTCGGTTATTCATGGATATAACACCATGATCTATGGTGTCCAGAAATATTAAATATGCCATGATCATTTTCTGGATTACTGTCGGTTATGGTGTACTCTGTCAATGCAATAAAGTACTTAGTGGCTATTTGATTATCTAATCCAATAAAAAACGACATTGGTATTTAGGTATAAAAGATCGCGACTCATCTCTATGGACGAGTGCAATATTCACTTACACTGGTCGTAGCTAACACACTTCATTGTTTAAGAGTTTTAAAAGAAATTCACACTACCGTACTAAAAATTCAAGCCAAGTCATCTTGAAGATATCGTTTAATGAAATGCATTTTGTCACTTTAATACTGCGTAAGTTGGTGGCAGCGTATCGACAACCTGCTTGTCTCCTTCTCTAAACTGCACTGAGTTCAGTGTGTATTGTTCCACGAAAGAATGTGCACAATAGCATTTAGGTTGATTACCTATTATTAATGGTATTTTTATTGTTTCAATTCGAGTTTGTACAGAGTAACATATACAAATTAAGTTGCAAAAAATCTACAGAGCATTAAATTTAAAACTCATATTACTAAAGGATCGATATGTTGAGTACCGTTGCAGTGCAAGCATACATGAACTGTATAATTAATTAGATGTTATAATTAACAACCATATTTTTGTAGGTTGGTAAAGGGTGACTATATAAAGCTGACTTTTACGTGTCGAGATGTTGCGTTAGATAAATATTTATGTAGCGTTACTTTGATTCACAGCCTACTCGAAGGATCGCTACAATAACCACTGATTTGGTGACAGGATTCGGGTTGCAAACGGTCTGCGTGAATGCCTCGCCTCACCATTCTAGCTCGGTGATGAAGTAATCGAGGATAAACACTGTTGGATCTGTTCCGAGGACTGCTCCATAATCGCTCTGCGAAGACGATAACAATATATTATAACATAATATTATAATATTTTGTTCATAACTTCGTCAACTTCCAGTTACCTGCGAATGCTGCACTGCGTGGCCACAATTTCATTTCCATATTATGTTGGTCCACCTATGCAAATATTGATTTAAAGATTAGTGCAATATCCTATGAATCCTATAGTATGATTGTCAAAATGGAATATTAAGCCACCTTTTCAGCCCAAAGCGTTGCTTCCCCTCCTGAATAAGGTAAAAAAAGATGAAAATGAAAATCTGTCAAGTACATAAATAACTTACTTTACATGACTAGTGTAATGAAAAGTATTAACTTACCTAAAATTTGTCCAGCTGCAAGAGCATGGTAGGTTGCATTTGACCCGAGATGATATTCCGTAATTTTTATTAGATCGTTGTCGTATAAATTCTATTCAATCAAAGTTACAGCTAATATCATAATGTCATGTCATTAACGCACAATCAAAATTACAATAAACTTCATGCACAGCCACGCTGTTTTAATTAGTTACCTGCCAAGTTTTGATGGTCCACATGTGATCCCTACCAAGCCTAAAAATAACATTAAAAAATGCAAACTGTCAAACATAACATCAAAACAAGTTGTTCGTGAGAAGACTAGTTCTTATAATGCATTCATAATTTATGTACCAGCTTCCGTAACCGTGATCCAGGTAAGCAGCGTCAACATTGGAATATATGACTTTATATTTCTCTTGCAGGAGCTCACGTACATCCGAATGTGATGCTTGTAACATTAAAAAGATCAAATCATTAAAAAACCACATTTATGTCACGCAAAGCATTTACGACAAATTACAACAAAAATATATGAGCCTTTTTACATCCAGTCCAGATTTGAATAATGTAGTCATTAGGATTGAGGAATTGTCGACCTCTGCTTGTCATGTCTGAAGTCCAAACCATTGGTTTTATATAGTGACCTCCATTTGCTTCTATAAGCATCTCGAGAGCTGCAAAAGAATTTATAAAACTGTATTTCCAAAGGTGTATAAAATTGTATAGCTCTGTCAGTTAATCAATCTATTAAAAAATTAAGCACATGCACACCTTTCTCTTGAAAATGGCCCCATAAATCCATTAAATCATGAGTTCCTTTATTGTGTAACCAATTGCGGATTTCTGTATTATAGTACCAACATTGGAAGAAAACTTCATCTCCACCCATGTGAAAAACGTCTTTGTCAAAAACTTCGAGGAAATCCGTATACAGTTCTCCTAAAATTTGTATCGGAAATTCAGTTTTCACTGCATACATACATATATGGATGTGATTAGCAATTCATTCATCATTCTTATACACACGTACGTAGCACAAGATATGTGTAGTTATTGATGGGATTTAACTGTCCACATGGCGGTTGTCCACAATAGCTCCTATATAGATAACAAATCATAGCTACGTAGTTAACTTTCTTTATTAAATTACAGGCCGACTGACTCATTGCCTAAAGTTGTATTTGTGTAAGACATACCTCCATGGTTCAGAATTGACACATAAAGCTAGTTCACCCAATCCTTCTGAGGGTCCCCACTGCCATCCATTTCCTAACGAGTAATTATATACTGTCATGCAACATATGTACAAATGTATCATAGTTATTTTTAAAGTATATCTTTACCTGCGTGAGCTGGAGCATCTAAATTTAATATCCATCATTTTATCCCCGAATCATTTCACCCCATCATTTAACCCCTATCAGTCATGATCACGAGTTATTCGACTGATTATAAAAACATGTCAAGTATTAATCTTTTTTGCTTGCACATATGACACTGAAAAGAAAGCAGTCCAAAAATGTAAACCTACAGTTTCATTACCGATCTCACTATCTGGGAAGTGGGATATACTGCAAATTTGCAAAGACTCTCTCTCCACTTTCGTAGCAAGTAAAAACAGAAAATTGTTACTGTCACTTTAAACAGGAAATTACAAACGTCAGCTTTAGCACAATCAAACTAAACTCGAAATATTTGAAACGTTAAAATGAGAAGTGCGTAATTTGTAATTATTGTGTAATACATTTTAGTAAATGTGAGTATATTGGAACACTGGCTTTCAACAATGTTTATATTCAGTTTAAATAATTACTGGTGACTAATTGTAGGGGTTAAAAGATGGGGATGAAATGATTCGGGGATAAAATGATTGGTATTAAGTGATGGGGATGAAAAGATTCGGGGATAAAATGATTGGTATTAAGTGATGGGGATGAAAAGATTCGGGGATAAAATGATTGGTATTAAATGATGGGGATGAAAAGATTCGGGGATGAAATGATTTGGGGATAAAATGATTGGTATTAAATGATGAGATTCCGACCTAATTCTGGAATAATCTTGACCCCACGTAATCGCGCGTACAAAACAAGCTCTTTTATGTCTTTAGGTGTATAAATTTGGGATTTCGAGTACGCTCCATAAGTAGTCATCTATAGGGTGACAATTAATAGTTATAGTCACACAGTGTTTGCATAGGCATATACAAAAATAATTGTATCTTGATTAAAATTTGCATGCGCTTTCTCACGTGAGGGATTCGTTTAGAATAAAATGGGAAAGAGTTTGTGTCAGTTATATGTAGATGAAGCATGTTCATCTTGTTATATGACATTGCATCGACCATTCTCTTCAGATACAGAATTGGAATAAAGTTTCTTGATGTGTCAATCATCAATCCTCGGTACGCAAATGCTGGTCGATCCTCAATTGCAGCTTCTTTAACCACCCTCAGGCATCTGTTGAACTCATCATAAGCAATAAGTTGACCCAATGTCTCCAATCCATGGCGAACGCCAAAATAAGTTGCACCCACAATGTCTACATTGACTTGAGTGGCACCTCCCGTCTGTAAAATTCATTTGATGTGGGGTAAAACGATATTATTATATATTTTGACAAACCAAAAAAAAATCCATCACGGGCGAAAACAAATGATTACTTTTCAAGCATACATACATACCCCGTAGTAGGCCGAAACTGTCAAATTATAACTTTCGTCGGTGGTCAATGATATTCTTGTATCTGTATTTTGCGCTGTGAGAGTAATTGCAAGATAATTATGCTCAAAACTTCTGCTTTTCTGATTCCCATCTTGCTCGTCTTCCTTTGGACTCATCTATTCATTTAAATTTGAGTACAAAAGAATTTATGATCGATTTGACTTTTATTTGTATGCTCATTGATATTTGGGTCAATATAATTCAAACAAAACAACAACTGACTGACCGAGTGACAGAGAACTCGTCATAATATTATTATGTGTCTGCTTCACTTACACGAAATAAATGGTCGAGAAGTACATTCCCAGCATAGCCCAACATTGCTTTGACAGCTTTGTGGGGTGCATTGATTGCAACGACTTCTGCATTCTGTGCGTAAAATCCGACCAATTGCGTTCCCAAAAATGTCTTCAATAACAAAAGCACAACAATGGCCGAGTAATTTCAAAATTGCGAATTATTATTGCACAAAGACAGAAAAGGTTTCGAAAGAACTATGAGCGAACCAACACTCATATGTACATGAACAATGATATATATGAAATCATTATTCAGGCTCACACTACATAATTACTTTATCGAGTGCTGCATTGTTATAGGACTCGTTCTTTTCTCGCTCAAACCTATTTTTGATATAACATACCTTGACTGTTGGATAGGGCCACAAAGCACCATAATTGCCACATGTAAGCCAACATACATTTAGGGAAACCTGAGGTTCCGTCCCGTTAGATAGCTCCCGTTGACATGAGATCCCATCCGAACACCGCCATGTCCACGGAGAGTCACTGTAAGCGTATGCGAAAGGGGCAAAGTGAACACAGTCAAGAATTATTATTGCTACTGATAGCCAAACACGCCACACCGGAAGTGTGTTATGTTTTCTTCTGCTGCTGCTGCTATTACTTGAAAACCTTATCAACATTCTCATTTGAACGGATTTTTTATTCGCGTGAGAATTAAGTAATGTGGATGTTATTGAGCGCGAGCAGGGAATTATTATTCTGGAAACAACCGTAATAATCAACTCACAAACTTGGTTGTCCGTCCTTGCGCAGCTGCCTAGAAGAAATTGATAACTCTAGGTTAGGTCGCACTGTAGAAGTTGCCGAGTTGGGAAGGCTAGCAGCACCATTGCTTGCTCCCACCGTGGAAGCCAATCTTTTCGCAATCCCTGCATGAACATGAGCACTGCCACCACCACTAGCACTGGAAGCGATGGAATCGGATGTGGAGCTGGCAACGTTATCGTTACCATTCCCAAATTGAGGTACGGCTGCCTTCTCGTGATTGCTGTTTCGTAACGCGGGCGAAGCATCACAGTTGGTCAATGGTATCAAATGGGCACATACACTTATGAAAAGTAGGGTATATGATATCACACTAATAGCACGGCAAACTCGTAAACTTCTCTTTTTACGACTTATAGAATTCGATAATAGTGATGCTGTTCTCGTCCTACCACCCAAAACTACTACATAATTGGGAAAATACATCTTTGATAAGGAAAAAGATGATGCTGGTGGTGATGATCTTTTGAATGATGATGATGATGTCAATGTTGATAAATTTGTACAAAGGCAACTGTGCTTCCCTGAAGATAATTCGTCTTCCAATGGTAAAGGAAGAGGATACACTTGCGACGAAGATGATAAATGACGGCGATCTTCCTTATCGTCGTACAGCTCCATTTTAATGCTGCTTATTAGTGTTGTAAATGATAATAGCGAAAATTTTCCATCAAGCTCGATCAGGAGGGTAAAATTATACGAGTAAATTTGATACAAGATTGCTTATTCACAAACTAATAGTAAACGCATACTTTTTTTAACTTTTTTTTTTATTTTGGAAAAAATTAATCAAATGCCTGTCACTTGATCTCTCTACTGTCACACATTGATACAAGGAACCGTATAAAGTATTTGTATATAGAGTGGGAAAGCTCTGTATGAAAAAAAAAACCATGAGACGCGATTCTTGCAAGTTTATATTCTAATCCCTCGCCTTTTACTCAGATTAGCAGTCAGTCGCCAGTTCCCAGCCAGCAGCACCAATAATGCACCATGTTAACAAATAACAACAGCGAAATAGGAGAACGCAACGCAATGAATAAGATGTGTAACGAAGGCAAGTAATTTTGAGAGTGAGTCTGTTGTGGGGAATGTGAGTTGTAGTAAAAAAAAAAAGCAAGAAGAAAATGAGAAAAAAGTGGAGACACGACTGAAGAGTGCATGTGGACGAACGCCACGAAGAAGCATGAGCAATCGAATGTTGATAGTTAAGTTCTAGTTTTGTTTAAAACTCCTACAGTATATAATGATAATACCTAATAGTCATAAATGAGAGAGTAAGTCCCATTGCGACTTACTGAGAGTGAGAATAAAAGTTAACTATACTAGACTAGAGTAACTGGTTAGTCCTTTATATGAGTTAATAATAAATAAATAAAGCAACTCTAAGCCTCAATCTTGCAGGCTTTGCTTTATGGGTGCGTACTTGCGTGTAGAGTTATTTTGTAGTACAGCACAATGCCAATAATAAGTGGTGGTGGTAGTAGTAGTTATATGGCAAGAAGACCAAACGATAGTACAAGTAAAGTAGTAAATAATTTGTTGTCAATCTCGTTATTAATCAGTATCAAAAAGTGGAAGCTTATTTGCTCTTATTCATTTAAAACTTCTTTTAATCCGTGTACATGGCACACCAGATAGGTAGGCTTATATTATATTACAGTCACGATGATGTTTTCAGCACGATAAATCAGGATGAAAGATTCACTTTTTACAAGACGATATGCTACTAGCCTAGATTCAAAAGAGACTTTGGTTGAAATGAAAATGAATGAAACGGTTTTGCATACAACGATTTTGTTTGTTGATAGTAAAAACAAATTTGTCGTCATCAAGCCAAGGGCATACTCAAGCCTATTTAAGATTAAAAAAGGAAGTATTATGGTGTGTGTGTGTGTGTGGGGGGAATTCACGATGATGATGTAGGTATTTCATTCATTGTGATTTCGTTTCCTAATCCACTTTTATCGAAATGCAATGCAGGTCAATTTATTATTAGATCAGTTTCGATTAAATGTAATGTACATACATTGAGAATGAAATGACGATATTATTACTCAATCATATTACATACTTATAATTAATATTATGTGTCATGAGTGACCTTTGAAGGACAATTAAAAATTATATTTTGCTGTGATTTGACCGGTCAACATAACTTAATTCCAATTAATCGTTGTTGTTGCTGACGTTTACATTATCTCAATGAAGTTATTAGATTCCAAATCAATTAATTACCGAATCTAATATGTCTAAAAATAAATGTTATATATCATGCATGATAGAGTATTCATTCTAATTGATTATTGATTTACAAAAAATTTAATATATTCGTCTGTTTGAAAGTATTTAGTTATCATTACCAGGTCGTTTTTATTCTATAATTTTCTAGCTAGTATCAGCGATAAAAAATACAATGCATGCATTCAAACAATTTCTTCAAGTTACCGAATCAATCTAGCAGCAAATCTAGCCTCTGCAATTTGCACACACTTGTATAACTTTTATCTATTTTAGATTTGTTTTAACATTGTGCTTTTTCAATAAATTAACAAGATTATCCGTGTTTCTTTAAAATCTGACATTTGTCTAAATACTGTACATACAGGTACAAATTTTTCTTACATAAAAGGCACTATAGTTTGCATAATTATTATAAACGATAGTATCAACAACAAAATAGTGAAAATCCTATGGTGTTGGTCATTTGTTATATTACAACTTGCAAATAAAATGTACGATTGTACCAAGTGATGTTTGCTGGCATTCGAATAAAATAATGAAACACACAATAAAACAAAATCACTCGCTACATATTATACCCCATAATATAAATCTTGTTCACAATTATCGTTATATTCCAATTCCCAAATGACTCCTGCTTCTACAATCCCCATTCACACAAGCAAATTCATTCCTATTAGTGATTTAATGAAAACAAATGAGAAAATTTGTCAATATAATGAGATGTTTTGCTTTCTTAATACTGTGTTCTAGTAGTATGACATGTTGGAGAGAAAGGAAACTGCCAAAATTATATCCGAGATATTTCGTATAAATAAAATGAGCAACGTGATGCATAATACCTACGATCTTGCGAATCTCAACGATGATGGTTGTGATACGATAGGTGATGGTGATGATAAGAAGTTACGTAAAGTGTTTATTGCATGCTCGGTATTAGGCACACTGCGTCGTGTGCAGTAATGCCGTGGTAAATCATTGTCAAGATTGAACCAATAAACTTATCGTGCAGCTTTCTCAATGGAAATCCTTTACCTAAGACAATCGGTACGCAATAAAGGTGCGTTTATTCACGACTTCTCATTATAAAAAGTAAAAAATAGACGGAAAAATAATTTCATTCTCATTAGATGATAGCAGGATTTTCAACAAGCTTGTTGATTGTAAACGACATCAACTGTGGTTAGCGATAATCAGTTTGCTTCGTTATACTTTGAACACGATAATTCGATTTTACAATTTTGACATGCAAATTACAATGTGAGCTGTAAGCATGCATTCTAACAGGAATAAGGATGTGAAAATGACAAATGATAGCGATGAAAGTTGACTCGGAAGCTTTCCACCCTTTTCACAATTTGTTTTTTATACACATACAAATGCATATTAGATATTGCGATTCATATCATCTCTGGTTTGGCAAACTATTTTCAAACTAGATAGGTAGTTTGTAGTTGTAATATTTAAAGTTAGAATAAAGACGTCGTGATCTTTGTTGTCTCTCTTAATTCGGCCTTCTTTGACTCTAAAAAGGCACGCACCACATTTCCATTTATTGTTGTAATAGTCCGTGAAGTTTTTATGTTTGTACTTAAATTGAGACTACCTCGCGTATGAACGCATTTTATCAAAATAAAATGATTGTGAGTTGTAAACCAGAAATTGCAACGCTGCTACCTGAGATTAAGAAAGCCGTGAAATAAATTCGAGTCTCTATCCTACACAAATCCTCTTGCTTTCTACCATTGTTT